>APFE030526740.1:29382-71271 GCA_000404065.3 Pinus taeda
ATCTGTGATGTTGTAAGGTTGTTTGGACTTGCCCAACAACGCCTTTGCCACGCCATGTTGGACAAGCAAATCATGCATTTTCACCTTCCAGATCTCAAAATTATTCTTGCCATTAAATTTCTCAATTTCAAACCGGGCACTTTGAGTTTTCACCATTTGTATCAACAAAAAACACAATAATCTCCAATAGCCAACCAGCCATAAAAAAATTGCCTATGCCTTTCTGCCTTTGCTCTTACACAACCAAAAAACTGCCTATGTCTTTAAAACAAAATATCTTCCGTTTGCACTTCACACAAAAAAAAAAAAAAATTGCCTATGCCTTTGTATCTTTGCCTTTCAAAAATTTGCATTTGCTGGGCAAGTTACATATATTTAAGATCACCGCAAAAAAAAAAAAAAAAAATCGTTTTATTAGCTTCCATGTTACGTTACCAGGGTATGAGTACTGAGGAAACGGTGCAGGTACAGGCGAATAGCACTAACCACCTGTCATATATAAATATATAATATACATATTGTTGTGGAATATATTATAACATTTGTCATCCATAGCGGGTTGCAATATTAATGCATGTCTTTGTAATAATGTAGCACCATAGTTTGGTATTAATGTAATAAATCATGTGGCTGATAATATATCAGGTGCTTCCAATAAGTTGGAACCGATATTTAATTCAATGCACCATAATAAGTTCATTCACCGTAATGTAATTGTGAACTGCTGGCCTGGACAAATAATCAGCTGCGCTATTTAACTCAAATACGCACCAGCAACCACACATTCAAAGTGATTCGACCTTTTCCAATGCTCCAGCACCAGTCAATTCAATTCAAAATACGCACCACTCAAATTCAAATGCGTTTTATCAAATCACACTGCGTTTTATAGCAGAGACTGCGGGTTTTAACAAATCACACTGCGTTTTTCTGAGATTTTAAATAAACACCAGCACGCACACTAATACGCAGCTATTTAATACGCACCAGAAATTTAAATACCAGGTATCAGCGCTCCGTTCATTGCTTAACATACCAGGTACGCACCAGCAACATCAATTTAATATGCACCAGTTCTTCATACGCACCAGCAACAACAATTTAATATGCACCAGCACATGTATCAGGCTCCACGGCTCCACGCAATTCAGCACATAACAAAAGAACGGCTCCACGGCTCCGCGCAGATATTACAGTGCTCAGCGCGCACACGCAGCAACAAAACCTTCAGCACCACGCAGCACCTCAGCGCTCCAGCTCTTCCAGGCAGCACCTCCAACATGCTCTGATACCACTTGTTGGTTCAGGTGCACAACAGAATTAAATAAACACACAGCAATATTCAAGCACATAAACACATGAATTAACGTGGTTCACCCAACCAATCTGGGCTACGTCCACCAAACATAGGCATCAAGAATATATTAATCAAATTGGAGATTACATCAAGAAATTCTCATAAAACCTCTCACACTCTTAGCAAACCATCCGAATGGTTGCCTGTTATATAGCATAGAGAATCTAACAGCTCATTAACTCCCTCACATCAAATATAGGAGCCATTAACTCCCTCCCAACAACCTGGAGCTAATCTAGGAACTGAATCCCTATTGTTGTCATCAGCTGAAATTTTTCCTATTTTGTTACAAACAGAAAATCTCAACAGGTTGAGGTATGTGAATAGTGGAGTTGCAATTTTCAATTAGCAGAGAAAAGAAAAACAAGTGTGGATGAAGATTGGCAATTTTTAAGGACAAGTTACTAAGTCAATCATTGGGATGATGGGTTTATGGCATATATCATCTTCCTGTTTTCTCATATTTCCATTGTTCATACTGTTTTCCCATATTTCTATTGTTTGGATTCAACCAGACATGTGCATTCCACGGCTGGTTAAATTGATTGTTACACAGTGTATACCATATTTATTGTTGTGCATCGGTTAGACTCCACCACTAGTTAAATTGATTGTTGCACATTATATACCCTATTTATTTATTGTTGCGCATTATACTTATAAGTAGTGAAATTGATTTTTTCCCTCAAGTTTAGTAAATAAGTTTGATATTAATAATTAACATAAAATAACGATAATAATGTGCAACAATAAATAGGGTATATATTGTGCAACAATCAATTTAACCAGTGATGGAGCTTAATCGCCTACGCATTAACGGTCCTGGAGCGTGCTGCTTGCCTGAGTCCGAACAATGGAGGTATCGAAAAATGGAAGATAATGTATGCCCATACACACCATGCACTAAGTCCATCACCCAATGATTGGCTTAGTGACTTCTCGTTAAGAATTGCCATGAAGATTACGCTCTGTGATTTGCATTTTTAGTAGATTAAAGAGCATACCAAACTTGACCTACCGCATACAAAGAAGAAAGGAGTTGCCCCCATATCTATAACAAGTGAACCTTTGACCAATCGAAGAATGCCACATGGCAGTTTTAATGGAAAATATATATATATTTTTTTATATTTTTAAATTAAGGGAAATTGATAATACTCAGAGCAATTACTTTTTTCCAATAAAAAAAACAAACCTCTTATATTAATTTATAAGGGTTTATACATACTACTACATCATGGCATTTTCCTTTGTTTTAGCCCCCCAAAAAAATGATTTAGGGTCTTTAAAATGTTCTTTGTTAAGTTGAGTTACTAGTTCTTAAAATGTAAAAAACCAATTAACAATATAAAAATTGACAATATAAGATCCTTGTGCAGTATATTTTCTTCAACAATTTTTTTGATTTAAATGTATCATTGTTGAAGATTTGGTCCTTTCTTTGAGAGTTCATATGCACCATGATTGATCTCCCTATATATATGTGTAATGGATATAAATATGAAGGATTTTATAAGACCTCGGACCCTATCTTTCCAATGTTCCAAAGAGGAAGTTTTAGAGCACCCATCTCATTTGGCCAATCAATCACATGTTTTGAATCCCCAAAAACATTTAGTGAAGTAATCCTCATTTCCTTTGCACATGTTAAAGTTCCTCATAGTTCAGTTACTTCGGCCTTTGTGTTTGTGCCAACTCGACCATTCCAATGTATCTTATAGAGGTGGTTCCCCCACATCCACAATTGTTAGATTGAGTAGCCCCATTGAAATAGTCTATATGAAAATCGATAAAATTAAGTGGTAGCTGGATATTTCTATTACGATGGACATTAATCATTGGACCCATCTCTTTAAAATTGCCTACAGTCTGAATGCTAGTTTTTAAAATATCAGAAGGCATATCTTCAAATATAGTAGAGTTTCTTTTTCTCCATATTCTCCACATGATATAAAAAGGAAGGGAGATATAGTTGGGATATAAATCCTTCCAATGATTGATACAATCTTGAATATCATTTATATGTCAATATGAATTGATGTTCAAAGTATTTAGAACATTCTTCCATACCCCAACTGCAAATGAACATAATATAAACAAATGGGTGATAGTTTCTATCTCAACCTTGCACATTGAGCATCTTCCAAGTCGTTGATAACCTCCTTTTCCTAGATTAACCTGTGTCAAAACTTTCTTCTTTAAGGAGAGACATCCAAAAACTTTTAAATTTAAGAGGATTTTTCATTTCCAACGATTATTATACCACCATAAACGACTTGTGACCACCAGGGAATTAATGATATGCATATATGCCTCCTTTACTGTTACCTTCCCATTCTCTAAATTTCCATTCCAATATAAACAATCTGCATCCTATGTCAACATTTCCCTGCCTGATATAGGTCAAAGATATAAGAATTCTATACAACTACCCATTCCCCTTCCAATCCCAAATCTATATCAGATAACCACATCATACCTAAAATGGGAGTATGTACAACTTTTTGAATTTGATTCAAATAGAAGACCCCCTTATAATGAAGGATACAAACCAACTACTATGGGAGACATGAATTACCCGTAGATCCAACAAACTCATATTTACCAATCCTAACCATAGTACCATTTGCAATTTCCCACTGTAAGTTTCCATCTAACAAATGCTTTATCTTCAATAGTGAACGCCAAATGAAGGAGACGTCAGTGGGTCCAAAAATATTTGAAATAATCTAAACATGTACATGGGTGTTCAAAATATATTTATCCTTTATCACATCCTTCCATAAACTTTATTCACCAATTACTTGCCATAAGGTTTTGATAGCGAGAGGACCAAGAACAGCTCTAGAATGGCTAAGTGTGAGACCAGTAGAATAAGGGAGAGAAAAGCATCTTAACGAGACTTAAGCACATATCGCACACATGAATGCCATCAATGCAAGCCAGTGTAATGTACAAAACTCATAATCAACCATCACAACTTGAAATGACGGCAAAGCGACACTTATTCCTAAGTGCGGCAGTTGAAACGTCACATGTGACGCTTATAACACAAGTTGTGACACAAGGGTTGACTATGACCAGAAAGTGCAATAAGTTGTGGGAATGTGTCTAACGCTTATTATAATGATATAAAGGACCATTTAATAAGAGTGCACTAGAACTGTCTCTAGTGATGTACGAAACTGCGACACATACAAGAGTGAAAATGGTTAGAAGCGACACTTGCAACAATAAGAAAAAATGAAAACGACACTTGCAAGAGCTAAATAATTTGAAAGAAACACATGCAAGAGGGAAGATAAAATGAAAGTGACACTTCTTAAAGCAAAATCAAGTAAAAATGATAGCCATGAAAGTGGAAGCAACACTTGCGAAAACAAAGGTGCGCAAAAGCGACAGTTGAGAAAAAAACATTGAAAAAGTGATGTGATTGCAACCGAAAGTGAGAGACATTGTCAAATAATGTTGTGCATTAACTATCAACGTTGGTTACGTAGCGCATTTTGATTATGTATTGTGCAGTTCACATGAACGGTGATTGCACAAGCACTGTAACTGAACATTGTGTAAGCTCTACTTCTAGAGACTGCAGAAGCCTTCTCTCAAGTACTGTGCAATGCAGGTCTAAGCTTGCAGAAGAAAAAAAAGTGTGCTTATGTATTCATCAAGGACTGAGCATGTGTGAGAAAGTGACTATGAAACTTAGAGTCTAAGAAGAAGACTTGAACACTTTTCAAAACATCAACTGACCATGAAGGGATGATGGAAGGACAAATCACAAGTTCCTCAGTAGGCTCCAAAATTCAGGTATAGGAAAATTTTTGGAGGGCGTTTGATGCAGCGTCAATACCACATAATGGGGCTCCAATTTTGACATCTCCTCAACTGTGAGGATTTATTGGGCATGCCATGTAAGCACCCCACCTTAACCTTGTTGAAAAGTGTTCACATATTTATCCAATCTCCCTTGTATAGTTAGAGAGATAGGATGATTAATTTTTTTCTTCAAAAACTCAAATGAATGTCACCATTGTGTTTGTCTCAGAGAGACATTTCTAGTGATATATAATTTCACCCCCATCTGAACTCTGCATCAAAATTTATAATTCTTCAATTTTTTTCACTGCACCATCATCCTTCTACCACGTGGAAACCAAGCAATAGTCCAGTCAGCCTCTCACGTCCACTTGGTGTGGTCATACTAGATGCCAAATCATTCATCATTCGGTTTCTCTCATACCTTGCACACATTCATTCATTCAAAAACCCTAAAAACCTAACATATACATCCAAGCCACATATAAACATATATACTTATACGTATAATTGACAGGTCGTCAATTGTTGGCAATCTTCCTGTTACATGGTATGTGTTACCCACTGCTTTTCATTTGTGTAATCAAAGTTTGCTCCGAGGGTGGCCTTCTAGGCTAACCTACAAGGTGGGTCCACACTCGCACTAATGGATGGATAATCAGACTTAGATGTATGCCACCGTAGCCTGGGCTTCGTCATCTCACTCTTTTCAATGTGTGCTCCCCTTTATACTTCTCGAGAATAGCTTTTGGGCTTATGTGTCCCAATGGGTCCATTTTCCCCAAGTAGCCAATACTCCTAGTGGGTCTATTGACTCAAACTTAACTAAATCAGTGGCCTTGCTCCTTCCGTGACAACTCAATGTTGAGTCAACATGACTCTCCCTTAAGTGTTGCGCATTGCTACCTCTGGAAGACAGGATGCAAGATGGGGATATTTTCTTAATGTGTCACACTAGTTCTCCATCAAAGCTGGCCCGACTTAAATCCTTTTGTATTACAAAAAACCTTTTGCATGGTTATTGGGCCCCTTCACTAACCAATACAAGGACTTCCACACACCGAGTCCTTCTCCACCTTGTCGGTCTACCACACGAGCCTAGTCCTTGTCAGCCTGAGAATTCCTTCTGTTTAACCCCTGTGAACTTCCAGGACGTCATCTTGAGCATTCCTTTTATTTAACCCCTGTGAAATTCCCTGGACTACATCATCCTCGATTTCTCCTTGGACACTAATATCTCTCTCTCTAGCTTGATCTCAACCACTTGTCACAAGGGCCTTCTCTCTTGATCATGAGTTTGGTCATGAGGGCAGAAGAGAGGGGCCATTTAATGATAAGGGTCCTTATAAGGACTTATCCCACGCATTTATTCACTCTGTAATGCAATGAATTTGGGTTGCAAGAGGAGAAAGTAAACTCTCCTATGCACACAGTTGCATATACATGGTCAAGGCCTTCAACATATTTGTTGCAAATCCATTTAAAACAACCAAGCAACGTCATGAGAAAGAGACTCATTCACTCCTGGAAAAGTTGCAGCGATAAATGATAATGTTATACCTAGAAAATATTTTTGTTTTTCAACTCAGAGAAAATTAAAAAATGAAGACTCAATAGGCACGGGAAGCTAATATTCAGATTCTATAGCATGGGTTTCGTGCTTAAATTTAAATAGTTTTAGGTCAAAGCACCCATTTTGTGCTTCTATGTTTTGTCATAGAGTCAAGAAGTCAAAAGAGTCATTGTCACTTGTATTAGACCATTGATTTGATATTCACCCTATGAGTGACATCAATTGAAGATTTATTAAACAAATGTATTACAAACTCGTGCTGGTGTGTGTTCTGTGTTATTGAAGCAACGGATCGATCCGATTGTCAATACACAGACAATAAAATGGAAAGACAACAGAGAAATACAGTAAGCAAACACAAAGACACAATAATTTTAATAAAGAGTTCACCCTATGCTCCAGGGCTACATCTCCGGTCCAACTTTCAGTGGTGGCCTTGTTTTATTGTGTCTTTAAGCAGAGAATTACAATGCAGGGACTCAATGTGAGTTCTCCTGAAGTAGGTTTGCTTAGCTGGGTGGTTCTTGGATTCCCCAAGCCACTGGAGTACATAGACTCTTCTTCTTCCTACCAGCTCTGTGATCTTCTGGTCTATAGTGGAAAGAGCCAAATGTGGTGCTCAGTCCAGACAGATTCCTCTATGGGATGGCTTGAATCTCTCAAGCTCTCTGGTGCTTGATGCTACCATTGGTCAGCTCGGCCCTTTGTCTCTTTCTGCTTTTTCTTTACTACCTTCTTCTCTGGTTTCTGTCTCTAAGTGTTCAGTCCTCCTCTCGGGGTTCGTTCTGACTGACTCTCTTGTGTCTTTTGTCTACGTTCATGGTTTTTAGCCATTCGTTCCAATGCCTATTCGGTTCCCCTTCCGCCTCTGTCAATTCGCCTTCTGGAACTGCACTTGGAGTTCCTTGTTCAGTGTCACCATGAACGCTCAGGAAGTGGCCACATGTCCTCCTCTAAATAGTGCTAGCCTGCTTCGTCGGTTCAATTCTTTAGATACATTGTGGATGAAGTCTTTCCTCCACCGTGGCGATCAAATGGATTCCAAATATTTACAAATCATGGCGTATTCGTTCGTCAATTCCGCTTCCTCCACTGGGCTTGATCTCAGCCGTTCGATTTGGGGCCTCTAGATCCGACGCCATACGCACATCCCACGCAGTTGACTTGCTTGACTGATAATGCGCGAACAACGGCGGTTTTCTCTCACCTCCGCTTGCCACACATCAATCGTTGAGTGGGATCGCTCCGCTTCCATCCAAAACCACTTACCGTTTGAGGGCGCTCCGATCAATATTGTCAGTTTCCAGAGCGCGGGTCTCGCCTCCATACGTTTAGCACTTTTTTCCTTTTCCACCCATGGTTCTCTGGTTTGTCATGCATCCAAGTGCTTAAGGCTCCCCCATTTCGGCCGTGTTTGCCCAACGATGCGCTAATCGCGCATCAAAATCCACCTCCTTTTCCTGATCCGGGGCTCCTAGGGGCTACTTTGACCTCTTGCGCAATCTCCATGGGCCTCGGTCAACGCGCTTTGACCGAGGTCCTCATCGTTCCATGCTGGCTGTCATTGCCACTGGTTCAAGGGTGTTTTTTTATCACGGTTCTGAATTCTTAAAGATTTGTACCAACCAGATACAATCATGGTTCTTTGACAGTCTTTTCTGGATCCAATTCGGATCACAGCCTTCCCACTGAAAAATCTTTTGGACCACCAAAAGTTGGTTTTCTTTCAAGCATTGACTAAGGGAGGATACTGTTGTCACGGTTGTCCAATCTCAATCCACTTTCCACTGCTCAGCTTCGAACCTTTGAGTCTAATTCTTAGGTACTCAACGTCTCCTCTGTGCGTCGTCCTTACCTTCCTGTCCAAGACCGTGTCTTCTTGCAACTCATTAAGATATTCAGGTAGCAGGTCATCAATAAAAGGGAATTGACTTTGCTCTTCAGGGTCCTTAATCATTGAAGGTTCAAACAATCTCAAGCAATCAGGTGTCTCAATCAGATACAATAGAAGTGGGTAATCCAAAATGAACCCATACATGTTCAAAGAATAATTTTGCAATTTGTTCAGCTGTAATCTGTTTATTACAAGGTATCAAGAGACACATTTTGCTGAACCTATCCACAACCACATATAGGTAATCATGACCTTTCCTAGATTTAGGCAGTCCTCCAACAAAATCCATGGAAACACTTTCCCAAGGGTGAGAAGGAACTGGTAAAGGAGTGTACAAGCCTAGTTTTCTATTGTTGGGCTTGCTTTTAGCACACATAGTACACCCTCTTACATATCTAGAAACTGTCTCATTCATGTTCGGCCAGTAAAAAAATCTTTGTAGCTGTGCAACTGTTTTACTTACCCCAAAGTGACCTGATATTAGAGAAGTGTGTGCCTCTCTAATTATATTTACTCTCTCTATTTGTGGAATGCATAGTTTCCCACAATGATATAAGAGTCGGTCCTTCACATGATAGTCCAATTCTTCTACCTTTTTGCCTTGACTCAAAGTTGCATATACATCTTTAAAGTCCATGTCCTAAGCATATTGTTCTATGTAGCTTTCATGTAGCACAAAATTATGCTTAAGTATGGTAGATGCATTTATAATGGGTCTAGATAACATGTCTGCAACCTTGTTATGTATGCCCCTTTTATATCTGATGACTAGATGAAAATATTGTAGAAAACCCATCCATCTGTAATGTCTTGATTGCTGCAACTTAGTTTGGGAGTGTAGATATTGAAGTTGTTGATGATCAGTATGTATTACTGTCTCTTTGCCCATTAATTAATGTTTCCACTTTTTCACACTCTGAATTAATGCATACAATTCTTTATCATATGTAGGATAGTTAACTACTACAGGATTAAAAGTCTCAGAATGATAACATATGGGTTTATCGTGCTGTGTCAACATTGCTCCCATGGCATAGTCACTGGCATCTGTTTGGATTTCAAATGGTCTTTGTAGATCAGGCAGTGCTAATACAGGTGTTGTACTGATCTTTTCTTTCAAGGTGTCGAAGGGTTCCTGATGTCTGCCTCCCCACTGAAACACCTTGTTCAATCATGTCAAAGCATGTAAGGGAGCTGCAATTGAGGAAAAATTAGAAATGAACTTCCTCCAATATTGTGTTGCTCTTAAGAAGCTTCTTACTTCTGTAGCAGACTTGGGTTTAGGCCAGTTTACAATGGCTGCCACTTTAGAGGGATCTATTTTCAATTCACCACCCCCTCCTATATGACCCAAATAATTTAGAGATGTTTTGTGAAATTCACATTTTGAGAGTTTAACATAAAGTTTTTCTCTTTTCAAAACATCTAATGTCTGTTTAACATGCTTTAAGTGTTCTTCCCATGTTTTACTAAAAATCAGAATTTCATCCAGATATACAATAACAAAATCATCAAGAAAAGGTCTAAGCACTTCATTCATTAATCTCATGAAAGTAACAGGAGCATTGGTCAAGCCAAAATGCATAACTAGCCACTCATACAATCCCTGCTTTGTTTTGAAAGCAGTCTTCCATGCATCTTGCTCTGCAACTCTGACCTAATGGTATCCATTGTGCAAATCCAACTTGGTGAAATGAACATCTTCCTTCAATTGATCTAAAAGATCATTTATGCGAGGAAGGGGATAACGATTTTTTATTGTAATCTTATTCAGTGCTTGGTAGTCAATGCACATTCTCCACGAGCCATCTTTCTTTCTCACCAAAACGATTGGTGACTCACATGGTGATGTGCTAGGCTTGATGAATCCCTTCTCGAGCAACTCCTGCACCTTCTTCTTGATTTCAACATTCTCTAAAGCAGACAACCTATACATCCCAATGTTAGGCAATGGAACATCTTGCTGCGAAATAATATCATGTACTATTTCCTTTTTGGGTGGCAGACCTTTAGGTTCCTGAAACAGGACATCATACTCTGAAACAATGTTTTCTATATCAGCTTGCTGCTGAGCATTATAGCCCTCAAATACATTGGTTCTATCAGGTTTCTTTTCCTTTACAACCATTAGTAAGAATTGTTTGCATGAATTTATCATTCTTTTCATCTGCCCAGAATTTATGAGAGTATAATTATTCTTGAGTTTGCGAGCTCTTACAAAGTATTTGATTCCATCTTTAACAAGTAGATACTTGTTCTTAGCTCTATAGAAAATAGTCTTTCTATCATACAAGTAAGGACTTCCTAAGACAATTCCACATATATCCAAAGGAATTATGTCTAACTCAACCTCATCTACAAATGCTGACCTAAAAGAAAACTTGAGTTTGCACTGTCTAATCACTTGTAGTTGTGCTTTATCATTCAACCATCCTAATGGGTGTGGTTTCTTTTGAGGTGTAGTTGCTAATCCCAATTTCTTTACAATTGCTTCAAAAATCAAATTTACTTGTGAGCCACTATCAAACAAAGTATCAATCTTTTGGTGTTTGGAAATAACTCGAATATGAAAAAGCTCATGTCTTTTTCTCTCATGTTCTTCATCAATAATAGTTTGAGCAGAATTACTAGTAGATGCTTCAAAATTCTTACCTTTTATACCTGTGGCTACAATGATTGTTTCATCTCCCAAGTCTGACCCCAAATCTTTATGAATAGCTGCAGTAGTCTTCTTCTTCTCGCCCTCAGACTTCTTAGGTCTCGACTCTAAATGTAGAATCCAACGGTGCTCATCATCATGCCCCTCCTTTTTACAGTGAGTGCATGAAGCTTTTCCTTTCTGTGCAGTGCTAGCCTTCCTTTCTTTCCACTTCTACTTTCATTGCTCTTGCTTACAGTGGGTTGGGATAGTCCCCCAACTTCTGGATTTCCATTCTTTCCTCTAGCTTTTAGATGGGTAGCTTGTACAGATACCTCATCTATACTGGTGGGATTAAACATGAGGATGGTATGCCTCATGTAGCTATGTAGACCACCAATGTACTTCAAAAGAGTCTCTGGTGAGTCTAATGGGATGCCCAACATCAATGCTCTCTTCTTGAACTATTGAGTATACGCTTGCACACTTTTCCCTTTCAACTACCGAAGAGTTTGCCAACTCATCATGGCTTGTTGCATGTAGGCCAATGGATAGAACTGCTTTTTGATTGCAGCAACAAATTTACTCCAGATAGAGATGGTCTTACCATGTTTCTTTATGTCAGCTTATGTTCTGCCTTCCCACCAAACCAAGGCAGTGCCTCCTAGGCATAGGCTTGCTAGCTAAATTTTACTCTTGTCTGAGTTGATGTTCTACACTCTGCAATACACATCAATTTGTCTAATCCAATTGTCCAAATTTTCAACATTTAGCTCTCCATCATATATAGGCAAATCAAATTTAACATCTAGCTTAATCAAAGATGCTTTCTTATTATGCACAGGGCTATTAGGAGGTGTGAGAAAGCTTTCCTCTTTCCCTTTTCCTTTTGAGTGGTCTTGGGAATGAGACTCATCTTCTTCTTTATCTTCTTTAGAACCTAATGAATCTTCATCCTTATGCTTTCTAAAGTGCCTATACATTTCTTCGACCATAAACTTTATAGCTAGGAAACTCTTTATGAATTGAAGGTTCGGCCCCATAGAACCTTCCTCTGACATTGTCTTCCAAGGATAGACTCTCCCAATTTCAGGATTAGTTTCGACCAACTCTCCTTCTCCTAATTTGAGCTTTGATCTTGTGAGCATTCACAACTAAACCAACACAAGCTTGTCTAACCTTACAGCCTCTTACTCTGATACCACTTGATATGATATTCACCTTATGAGTGACATCAGTTGAAGATTTATTAAACAAAGGTATTACAGACTCATGTGTTGGTGTGTGTTCTGTTTTATTGAAGCAATGGATCGATCAGATTGCCAATACATAGACAATAAAATGGAAAGACAACAGAGAAATACAGTAAACAAACACAAAGACACAAGAATTTTAATAAGGAGTTCACCCTATGCTCCAGGGCTACATATTCAGTCCAGCTTTTAGTGGTGGCCTTGTTTTATTGTGTCTTTTAGTAGAGAATTACAATGCAGGGACTCAATGTGAGTTCTCTTGAAGTAGGTTTTCTTGGCAGGGTGGTTCTTGGATTCCCCAAGCCACAGGAGTACATAGACTCTTCTTCTTCCTACCAGCTCTGTGACCTTCTGGTCTACAATGGAAAGAGTCAAATGTGATTCTCAATCCAGACAGATTCCTCTATGGGATGGCTTGTATCTCTCAAGCTCTCTGGTGTTCGATGTTGTCGCTGGTCATCTAGGCCCTCTATCTCTTTCTGCTTTTGCTTTACTACCTTCTTCTCTGGTTTCTGTCTCTCAGTGTTCAGTCCTCCTCTCGGTGTTCATTCTGACTGACTCTCTTGTGTCTTCTGTCTTTGTTCATGGTTTTTAGCCATTTGTTCCAATGCCTATTTGATTCCCCTTCCGCCTTTGTCGATTCACCTTCTGCGGCTATGCTTGGAGTTCCCTATTCAGCGTCATCATGAACGCTCAAGAAGGGGCCACATGTCCTCCTCTAAATAGCACCAACCTGCTTCATCGGTTTGATTCTTCAGTTACATCGTGGATGAAGTATTTCCTCCACCGTGGTGGTCAAACGGATTCCAAATCTTTATAAATCGCGGTGTATTCATTCGTCGATTCCGCTTCCTCCATCGGGCTTGATCTCAATCGTTCGATCTGGGGCCTCCAGATCCAACGCCATACGCATGTCCCACGCGGTTGACTTGCTCAATTGATAATGTGTGATTAATGATGGTTTTCTCTCACCTCTGCTTAGCACCCGTCGATCATTGAGTGGGATCACTCCGCTTCCATCCAAAACCGCTTATCGTTTGAGGGCGCCCTGACCAATACCACCGGTTTCCAGAGTGCGGGTCCCACCTTCATACGTTTACTGCTTTTTGCCTTTTCCACCTGCAGTTCTCCGGTTCGTCATGTGTCTGAGTGCTTAAGTCTCCCCCATTTCGGCCCTATTTGCCCAGCGATGCGCGATTCAAAATCCACCTCCTTTTCCTGATCCGGGGCTCCCAGGGGCTACTTTGACCTCCTGCATAGTCTCCATGGGCCTCGGTCAGCGCGCTTTGACTGAGGTCCTCGTCGTTCCACGCTGGCTGCCATTGCCACTGGTTCAGGGGTGTTTTTGATCACGGTTCTGAATTCTTAAAGATTTGACCTGACCAGATACAGTCATGGTTCTTTGACAGTCTTTTCTGGATCCAATTTGGATCAACCATATTGGGAATTTTGTAACAAGATAAAAGAATTTATTTTGAGTCAAAAGTGTCAAAATACCCCTCCAAGACCAAGTCATCCTAGCAGTGAAGAAGTCAGCCTCATTAGAGCTATTTGTACTCCTTAAAAGTCTATATATAATAAATCATTTGAATTCATTTAGATACTCACTCACTCATCCAATCAAGAAAGTGAAGACAAGAGGCAAGAATGAAAGTGAAGCTCTAGAAGAAAGAAACAAAAGAAACAAAATGATTTTCTCTCTCTATCTTTCACATGTGCAAATGAGGCTAGGGTTTATGTAGCCACAAGAACGAAATTTTTGAACAGTTATAGAAGGAGCGACAATATCTGAATTAACAAAGTCAATTTGATCATCTATAATCCTTTGAAGAAGAAGCAATGCAAGAGAAAGGAGGAAGCCCAAAAGAACGCTAAAACACCCACACGTGTAAAGTTACAACAAATTGTAGGAGGATCAAAGTTGCACAACTATAGTGAGGGTCGAAATTTTTTGTTGGGGGTCGAAGTTAAGAATTTGGAAGAGATTTGACTTGGTTTGGCTTGGTGAAGAGAAGTACATCTTGAGAAAGATTGACTTGTTCTTGGAAGGGTCTTGATATTGGGTCTAAGGGTCTTGGAATTTTTCATTTGAAGATTATATAAGAAAAGAAGAGATTTTTGTGGGTTTTCCTCTCTAGGAGAGGATTTGGCTCAAGCTAGAAGCCTACATCTTGTGTCCATTTGTTCTATTTATATTCATCTTTTGGTAGTTGTTTGATGATAGGAACACAATAATAATAATAGAAGAAGAATCTAATCATAAAGAAAGTAAAACAATATCACAAGCAGTTATCAAGTTAAAGAGAAATCACTCCAATCTAAACCCTATTGATTTCTCAACAATACTTTATGCCTTCTAAGAGCTTATCAATGATGATGTTAAAGTGATGTTGAATGGATTTGGTGTTGTCGTGAATGGTTTAATCCAAATAGTCAAATCATACTTACCACAAATTGTTATTCCATCAAAGGATACTAAATAACAAGAGTGCAAAGACTAGACCATAAGCTACAAATCTTATTTCCAAAGTTGTTGTAGTAATTAAGCATTGACAAAAGGAATCAAGGTCTTCCTTTAGCGAAGATTTTTCTGATCTATCAGCGAATATTTCTATAGAGTGCACCTTTGTTTCAAATTCCACTATTTGTCATGAGAACGGAAACGAAAGTGCTTCAATTAAATCTACAAGAAATAGTTCTTTTCTTGCCAAAGATTGTTCAATGGCATCAAATGTTTCATCCAAGGGAGAATTATACATTGCAAAGATGCCATACTTGTGCCAAATTTCATAGTAGTAGATAATGATAGTAGAGTTGATATTGAAGCTCACCCTAAATGTGGGAATGCAAGCCTTGTTTGCACCAATAAAATTTATTGAAATCAAAGAGAGCATACTGTGAGAGAATGCAGGGATCTTCCATTTTGTATTACTTGTTGTGACAAGTGTGGAAGGTGTAATGGTGGTAGTAAATATGAATAAACATTTTATCTCAATATGCTTTGAGTATATTGTGTGTGTACCAAAAATCAGAAGAGCTTCTCTATGGGAGGTATTTGAAGACAAATAAAACAAATCGTAATAGGAAGGGTGCAATCTCAAGTTTCATAGTGGAATGAAGTGTAGAAGAATGAGGAATTTGTGCCTCAGCATATTCAAAGGTATATTTACTGACTTTGTTACAATAGATAGGAACTAAATAAATTAAATGGAAGGAATGTAGAACATCAAATGGATAGGGGGAACTTAGAACATCAAATGGAACATTAATTCATATACATGTGATGAGCCATTGGATGAAAATACTTGATATGAAGATGCAGATATTTGCAAGTGTCCTTAGGAAGCACAGGCTCAGGGTGAATAGTTCTCTATTCCAAAAATAAAGGAGAAGTTGCAAACAGGGGGAGCACCTATCAGGAAATGTTGAAGGGATGTAGATAAGGGAAACATTTATTTTTTCCATTGGTGTCAAAAGGGAAGAGAATATAGAAAGAATTCAAAAGTTTTTCCATCAATGAAAAAGGGGAGATCATTGAATAGTGTTGTCATTGATGTCAAATTCAGGGGAAAAGGATAATGATGAAAGATATTGTCAAATTTAAGAATTCAAGAACACAAGCACAAAGTGTTAAAGACAAAGGAACACAATCCCTACCTTAATTACAAAGGAACCAAGCTATATATGATTGATAAGGAAGAATGTTGTCAAGTTTACAATCCAAAAACAATAATGTTGACCCCTCCATTTATTAAACAATTTAATATAAATACAAATTTCCCAAGTCAGCCTATCCTAAGAGACAAATCAACCCCCCAATAAGATGATTCCCAAAACCCCTATAAATTTCCCACGTCTAGGGATAGTACAACATTGGATTTTCTTTATGGTTTTGGTATGTGAGTCTGTGGTTAAGGAACAAACTAAGCTCTACAGATTTGTTGTGTGATTTTGTGATCAAGGAAAAAACTAAGTTCTATGATTAGATACATAAAGTTTGAGGTGGAATATACCCCTGTGGTCAAAAGGGTATGATCTGTAGTGGGATAAGGATGGATTTTTGGGGTATATTATGTGATTATGTGGTGAAAAATATAAGTTTTCCAAGATCTGTCTAGAATATAGCAAAGAACAAGGATGAATATATGGAAATTTCTATGGTCATCTAGGCCAAAATTTTTGGTACCATAGACCTATTTAGGTCACAAGTTCAGCCTGTATATGCAGGCCCAAGGCCTACCCTCGAGCACATTTGGTGGTAGCAATAACAAGTTGGTGGAGGGTTGGGATACATAAAGAAAAAGAACTTAGTTGTCAAGGGTATTTTTCTCTTTGGACTGGTGTAGACCTAGCTCAAGGGCTTATTGGTAATGCTTATGAAAACTACAATAATTTTGTTAGGGCATATCTATAGTGTGAGAGGTAGGTCAAGATTGACACTTTTTATGAATAGATTAGTATAGTGGACATCTCAATGTGAATATACATGTGGAGGAAATATTGTTATATCCTGGGACAATAGAGTTTTGATGATCAAACTGTGACAGTGTTAATACTGTGACAATGAAGTGAAGTTTTTGTGGCATAAACCAAAGGAAGAAGACTTGTGTTGATTGGGCCAATAAGAACAGATAAATAAAAAAAAGGAAAGCTAAGGAATGATAAAAGATAGAGCCAAAGACTAGAACAAGATAGAGAAGTAGGATAGGTATTTTTATTAACAAGTACAACAAACAAATTAAAGAAGTAGGTCAGTTCCTACAAGATTGTTGAGATGGTGCTTAGTTAAGGGGATTGGAGTCTCCTATAGGTTGGTGCCTAAAAGTTCTAAGTTGGTGCTTACAGAGGATTTGTGTCCTCGCAAGTGGTTGCCCACAACATTGTAACAAATTAAAGTTTGATAGTGAAGCGTTGACAAGTGATTTTCTCCTAGTCTAGCTTTCCACTTTAAATATTTTTGTTTATGTTTTTTCCTTATTGATATTCTTAATCATGTGATGTAATTTCTATTAAAGGTTAAAAATTGTTAAAGTAACAAAATATTGATTCACCCCTAATCTTGATATTTTCAATGCTCATGTGATTTGATGATAATTATAAAACAATAAAAAACTCATACATAATTCCAAATTAATTATTAAAAAACTCGATTAATTATGTCTTATATTGATCCAAATTGAAATAACCAAATAACAATTGTGTAACAACGTTAGGTCAAATTTTCGTTGTGCTAAATTGTAGAGTAGAACCTTATTGCATACAAAAAATGCATCAAGTGCTCTACATTACTAAAATAATGTTAGATATAAATAAAATGAGCTTTGTCTCAATATAGGGAAACTATCTTGGACACAATCACTCAATTGAGATAATACCTTAACCACACACTAATCTAGGCATCCAACTACGCCTATACACCTCCTAGAGACTAGGAACAAACTTTATGTAGAGAACTACTTCTACCCAATAAAGATCAATTATTTAAAGAAATCATGATCACACAAATATAAGACAAATATGAGTTATATACTCCAATACTTCCCCTTAATCAATACTTTTCTTAATCTTCATTGGTCTCCGTAGACAAAATATGAGCACCTAATGTTTTCCCTAACAATATGGAGTGCAATGAAGACGTCTTCTTCTTGATCTCCAGTCCATCGACATGCTCTCATCATAAGACTAATATTGTAACCACAATCATGATTGATTGCATATGAAGGATCACACTTGTGATGAGTCCACCAATTGTTTCTCACTCGGGATCACCAATTCCCATGTCTTTAGGAAATTCACCTTATTGGAGAGTTAAACATTATTGCACACAAAAAATGAGTTGAGAGCTCTACATTACTCAAATAACGTTACATATAAATACAATAAGTTTTGTCTCAAGATAGGGAAACTATCTTGGAAAAATTCACCCAATTGAGATAATATCTCAACCACACTAATCTGGGCATCCAACAAGGCGTAACCACCTCTGAGAAACTAGAAATAGACTTTACGTAGAGAACTACCTCTACCAAATAATGACCAATTATTTCAATAGATTATGATCACACCCACATAATCCAAGTAGGAGTTATATAATCCATCATGTTGGATCATGGTATTGATGTCAACTCACGCTTCTAAGAGTTGCAACATCAAATTTGTAGTAGTAAGTTGAGGCACTAAAGTTGTAGCAAGGCATTATGGCACAAGAGTTGCAACATGAAATTGTGGCACCAAAGTTGCAACAGGGAATTGTTGCACCAAAGTTGTGGTAGTGAGTTGCAACATAATTCCTAAGTTGCAATAATGTCCTAGAGTTATAGCAATAAGGTTCCATAGTTGCAGCGATAGTGCTTCAAAGTTGTAGCAGCATCCCAAAGTTGCACCAACAAGGTTTTAGAGTTGCGGTGTGATATCCCCTAACTTTGTATTGATTTCAATTTGTATATTTCAAGTGTGATGATGTTGTGAATTTAGGACTTAATGAGACTGATTTATCAATAACATAAAACATTTTGTTGATTGTAATTACTTTATGTGAACATGGTTTCATTAAGTTATTAATAAAAAAATTAGAAAATAATATTGAAGTTGCAAATGGATAAAGAGAAGTTATGGGATGCAAGAAAATTATTAGAGATGTTCACCCTTGGATTATTTATGACCTAGGAATCTAATATGAGGATTAGAATATGAATTATGGAGTGTTTAATTGGTCAATAACTCCCCTAGATAGATATGACATTTTCTTAGGAAGTTGGGGAGAGTGGAGCTCATTAATGAGAAAAGTAAATTCCTTCAACCTAAAGGATAAGGGAGGAGGTAGTTCCTAACTAATAACTAAATCCTAAAAAATGAACTTTTGTCTTATATTATAGGTAGACTCATGTAGCATGGTGTTGGAATGAGGAGGTATAACAGACAAAAAGGAAGAAGAGAACATAATCTTTGTTTTGCACCCCATTAATGCTTGAGGGACTCATCTGGGAGGAAGAGTCAAGGTTGGGAGGAGTGTTGTAGCTCCAATATTATTTTCCATAACAATTTGACAAGTCGATATACTAAATACTTTGTTTTTGAGTAGTTGTTACATGTTAAGTATTTTTATTGTTGAAGATATGTGCAACAATAATGTTGTTATTGTTGGCATTATGATACAAGTGTTGTCCTTGATGGCAAGGTGACAGATTATAGTGCAGCAAGTCAGTAGCAAAGAATTGATGATCAAACTATAAAGAATGAAGAAAGCTGAGTATATACGCAGGTTCACTATATACCAAGTTGCGTACACAAGTAGGTTATACGCAGGTTCACTATGTACCAAGTCGCATATATACGCAGCTTCGCTATATACCAAGTAGGGTATACACGTAGGTTATACACGCAGGTTCTTTATATACAAAGGCGCGTATACACGCGGGATTGATGACCAAAAGTTGCGTATGCGTATGCACGCACTTTCATGCATAGAAAAGCGCGTACATGTGGGAAAGCTTATTTTTGGGTTCGTGGTATTTAGACCTATGGTTTGGTTCCTTGGTATTGCATCCGAAGTGTTGAACCCAAGTATTGGGTCCATGGTATTGATTTGTTATGGTTTTGGACCGTGGTATTGTGAAAGGCCTAAGACTATAAAAGGAGAAGAAGATCATTATGCAAGGGTATGGAAAAGACTTGAATATCTGATGAAGTATGAGATCCAGTCTGCAGGTTATGGGTTTATGATGCATTGCCTGATCCAAGCTAAGGAGGAATCTCAATGGTGGATGGAGAACAAGATCCAAGGATAGATCGGGATCGAATGGCTTGGAATGAATCATATCTATACAGTTTGATCTTGTTTATTCTAGATCTGTATACTGATGCATGTAATGTTCTGTACATGTTATGGGTATGACTGATGTCTCGTATAGCTGCAAAGTTATGAGAAAATATTTGTAGATCTGTATGCGGGTTGGCTTTGGAGAAAGCGTGTATATACGCAGGTTTGATTCATCGTAGTAGTGTATACATAATGAAGTATGATGTTTGAAGTTGAATTTGGGTCTGATTGTTATTGCAGAGTTCTGTTGTTTGCTTTGTGTTCTGGTGACTGTGTTGTTAACAAGGTTTCAGTGTTTCAGTGATTCAGAAATTGATGATGCTAGTGTTGATTGTTTTGTTCTTTAATGATATTGATGGGTCCAGTATGAAAATTGGATGAAACGTGGCCTTCAGATTATGGTGTTGTGCTTTAGGAGTATCCAGTCTAAAAATGTATGAAATTTGGTCCCTGGAGGATGAAAGGAGATTGAAGGTCGACGCCTACGTATTAGTACATCAGCTATTACAAGAGCAAAGGGGGTGGTAGCTCCCTTCCAGTAGCAGCTAGAGAACGAGTAAAGGTTGGAGCATTTTAGTAGTCCAACACCTACATACTAGTAAATGGATTGGCTAGTACAAGAGCTAAGGGGGTTGTAGCTCCCTTCTAGGGGAGTCTAGAGAACGAGAGAAGGTTGTAGCCTTCTAGAGGTAGAAGCCTGTGTACTGGTATAAGACTGCACCAGTACAAAACTATTGTAAAAGAAGTTTCTTATTAAAAAGAAGATTGAGACGACTTGCAGCAGGTGGTTTTCACCCACATTGGGTTTCCACCTTATATCATGGTGTTCATGTGTGCTTCTTGTGTGTGATGATCTGTTTTGTTTTACTGCACCTATTTACTGTACATTTGGTTAAAGAAGTTCCGATGCACTAACTAAAGATCAACATGTAATGGATTAACTGAATCATAAGTATTCTGGATATACGCTAGTTGCATTAGACACAGTTGCGTATACACGCAAGTTCCCTTAATTGAAGTAGCGTATATGTATCTAAGTATGGAAATTGAAAAGTTTTATTGATTTGATAATACTGATTCACCCCCCCCTCTCAGTATTATTTCCAACAATTGGTATCAGAGCAGGTCCTTTGGTAGAAGCTTGATCGCTTGAAGGAGATCCATAGATCAATGGGAAAGAAGCTTAAGAAGAAAGTACCTAAGAAGACATCTCAGAAAAACTATGACAGTGGGAGCATCAATTGGGGATTACGTGGAAGAAGCACTTCAGATTCAGAATCTCTTCAAAATGAAGATGAACAAGATCTATCAGGTATGAATTTGTTATCCTCTAGTATCCATCCATGTGAAGATGATGAAACTGATAGCGAAGCAACTGAATTTGCTCTTATGGGTGAACAAGAAAGATATCAAATAGAGGAAAAATTTAAAAGGCTAATAGACAAAATTAGAGCTCAACAAGATCTATTGAAAAAAAGGGAATGTCCCTTCAAGGAAGTAGCTACCAAACTAAAAGCTCAACTAGAGGAAGGTAACAAGGTAAGGAAGCTATTCAAAGAAAAATATAAAAAGTTGCAGGATGAAGTGAAATCATTAAGAAATGAAGTAAATGAAAGAGGCACAACAATCAAGAAACTCAGAGATAGATCCAGTTACTATGAAAGGCTTGAAGCCACGATCCTCTTGCTAAAGGATGATCTTGAAGAATCAAAGAAGCAAAATAAAGAACTACTCCAAGCTCATGAAAATGAAGTTCTTGATCTAAGACATCAGTTGAAAGAAGGAAGAAATGTTGAAGAAAACATGAAGAAGCAACATCTTGAAAAGGAAGAGCAACATCAGATTGAGGTAAATATTCTAAAAGATAAATTAGAAGAAAAAGATCAGCTCTTACGATTTCAAGATAGTACTAAGATCTTGGATGATATTCTTAGTAGTCAAAGATCTCCTGCTATCAAAACTGGTCTTGGTTTTCATGAATCTATTGAAGAAGAATCTAGTTCACAAAGTAAGACAATGGAATCTAATGCAAAATCTGAAATGCTCAACAAGGAGATGAGAGGTCAACACCATCAACAACCAAGGAAAGAAATTCTTCAAAGAAAATATTTTACTCCTCCAATGAATAAGGTTGAATGTTATGTATGTCATAATCTTGGACATGTTGCAGCCAGATGCAGAAGAAGAGTGGTTCAAGACCGTCATGCAGAAAGATCATCACATTCTAGGTACTTTAATGGATATTGTTTTTCTTGCAATATGTTTGGTCACAAAGCTGTTGATTGCTACAAGAGGAATATGAAACATATGAGATTTTATGCATGTAACAAGCTTGGAAATATAGAAAAGGAATGCAGGAAGAAGGTACAGGCACCACACCAAGAGGAGAAAACATCATCTCGCTTGAAGATTTGGAAGAAGAAGGAAGTACAGTCGGAAAGATGTGGCACTACACCATATACAAACATAACAGACTCAGAGGGAGCTGAAAGTGTAAAACTTCAGTGTCCTAAATCTCATATGCAAGTTGCATAAAGGGAAGTCACGTATATATGCGAGTTAGACACTGAACAGTCGCATATATTTCAGTTTGAGGAAAAGCAGAAGGGACAGGCTCAGAAAAAGGGTCTGATATGATTCATTACATTATTTTCTCTGTTTGATAATGGTTACTATCTGTTGATAATGTGTGGAAATGTCTTGATACTTGTAAGAAGTTTATAAGTGTTTTGATCCTAACTTGTTGATGATGATGCCTTGATACTTCTTGCTGATATATGCATGATCAGATCTGACAGTTGGCACAGGTTCAGGGGGAGCATATGTCTTTAATAATGCATTGTTGGCATTATAGTTAGTAGTCCTTGGTGATGAAGCTTATATGGCTAAATGACATATCGTGCTATGATATGGTTATGATTTATCCATGACAAATCTCATATGATTCCTGGGGTTACATAGTTGATGTTCAAATCAGATTTGTGGTTGATTCTTTGATGATGCATATATGGTGTTTACATGGTGATCTTCATAAGGATAAGGAGAAGTACAAAGCTTGAATACACAACTTCTTTACTTGATGATGAGTTACTCATATGCTATTGTCATCATAGGCATAAAGATCATATAATACAGTTATGATGCATGATTCCTATAGTTCTTGGCACTCACATGGATTGATGTTGTTTATGATACTAAGAAGTCTTGATACATAGTACTGGGTACATGGATGATTACTCAAAGTTGCATTGTTGGAGACATGATAATGATGAGTTCCTACCTATATGTTGATAGGTCAATACTTACATATGTTGATTGATGCAGATGTTCCCAAAGTGATGCTACTTGGATCATGTACCCAAAGTGATGCTACTTGGATCATGTAGATCTTGATGTTGATGAGATGACTACGGTGTTTTACACATATGATATAATGTGAATGATTTTATGATGATGTTCAAAAGGATGAGTTGATATCATGCCTTGTTATAGGACATTTACAGGATACTGATCTGGAAGTGGTTGTACGCAAGTTTAATAAGGAGGATCCGCGTATATACGCATGTTTCTGTGGATACAGTTGCGTATATGTTGATTTGAAGGAAATCAGTGGGTCAATCTCAGGATGAGAAGAGTCTGATATGGGCCTGACAGAGACCATCTGGCACAGATGGAACAGGTACAAAGGGAGAACATGATTGTTGGTCTACATATTGTTGACAGATGCTTATGGAGCAGATCATACATTGTGTATGATAGTTGTTGATGACTATCATGGTCTTATTTAGATGTTTCGTCGTATCAAGACTCATGATGTAATAATGTGTCTCTATCTATTGTAGTCATTTGATGAAATCTCTTCTGGTCATATGATGTAATTTGTACCCCCACTATGCATAGGAAGGATGATGAAATATTTTAGTCATATATTTCTTTTATCAAGGTCATGTAACGGCCTATGTTGGTTTCCCCACTATGCCTGGGATGGATGATGTTATACTCTTGTATTATCATGTGTAAACCTTGATGTATCCCCACTTGGTTGGGTGGATGAGTCAAGTTTGGTGTATCTCCATTTTGATGGGAGATGGATGTATGTATGAGTCTTTGGTGATAGGAAGGTCATTTATGATGTATAGAGTCATGTTCTTCTTGTAGAACATATTTTCTTGTAGACCTTGCTTACAGTCAGGGGGAGCATGAACAACTCATTTCAATAGAGCAGAGATTTCAACATGTATTCAGAAGGAGCATGGACAGATTGGTACACCTTGACATATACATAGGGGGAGCTCATTCATAGATTTTAGCAGATACTTAGGGGGAGTATGGACAACGAAATGTTTATCAACGAAAGAGAATATCTTGGTCCGCCCTTTTCCCTTGATGTCAAAGGGGGAGAGTGATTTGGTGTTGTTGGCATCAAGTCCAAAGGGGGAGATTGTTGGCATTATGATGCATGTGTTGTACTTGATGGCAACCAACTCATAAAAGAACAAATCACTTATATAGAACTAGATGAATCTACAAAAGAGATATCAGATGTGACAGAATACATGGGATGCAGGACAACTCAAAGGAATTAGATGACAGTTCTTAGTATGACAAGTTAGCTTTGCCATCAAGTCCAAAGGGGGAGATTGTTGGCATTATGATACAAGTGTTGTCCTTGATGGCAAGATGACATATTATAGTGTAGCAAGTCAGTGGCAAAGAATTGATGATCAGACTACAAAGAATGAAGAAAGTTGAGTATATACGCAGGTTCACTATATACCAAGTCACGTACACAAGCAGGTTATACACAAGTTCACTATGTACCAAGTCGCGTATATACGCATGTTCGCTATATACCAAGTAGGGTATAGACGCAGGTTCTTTATATACAAAGGTGCGTATACACGCGAGATTAATGACCAAAAGTCGCGTATGCACGCACTTTCATGCACGGAAAAGCGCGTACATGTGGGAAAGCTTATTTTTGGGTCCGTGGTATTTAGACCTATGGTTTTAGTCCTTGGTATTGCGTCCGAAGTGTTGAACCCAAGTATTGGGTCCATGGTATTGATTTGTTATGGTTTTGGACCGTGGTATTGTGAAAGGCCTAAGACTATAAAAGGAGAAGAAGATCATTATGCAAGGGTATGGAAAAGACTTGAATATCTGATGAAGTATGAGATCCAGTATGCAGGTTATGGGTTTATGATGCATTTCCTGATCCAAGCTAAGGAGGAATCTCAATGGTGGATGGAGAACAAGATCCAAGGATAGATCGGGATCGAATGGCTTGGAATGAATCATATCTATATGGTTTGATCTTGTTTATTCTAGATCTGTATACTGACGCATGTAATGTTCTGTAAATGTTATGGGTATGACTGATGTCTGGTACAACTGTAAAGTTATGAGAAAATATTTGTAGATCTGTACGCGGGTTGGCTTTGGAGAAAGCGCGTATATACGCGGGTTTGATTCATCGTAGTAGCGTATACATAATGAAGTATGATGTTTGAAGTTGCAGTTGGGTTTGATTGTTATTGTAGAGTTCTGTTGTTTGCTCTGTGTTCTGGTGACTGTGTTGTTAATAGGGTTTCAGTGTTCCAGTGATTCAGAAATTGATGATGCTAGTATTGATTGTTTTGTGCTTCAATGATATTGATGGGTCCAGTATGAAAATTGGATGAAACGTGGCCTTCAGATTATAGTGTTGTGCTTAAGGAGTATCCAGTCTGAAAATGTATGAAATGTGGTCCCTGGAGGATGAAAGGAGATTGTAGGTCGGCGCCTACATACTAGTACATCAGCTAGCACAAGAGCAAAGGGGGTGGTAGCTCCCTTCCAATAGCAGCTGGAGAACGAGTAAAGGTTGGAGCATTTCAGTAGGCCAGCACCTACGTACTAGTAAATGGATTGGCTAGTACAAGAGCTAAGGGGGTTGTAGCTCCCTTCCAGGAGAGTTTGAAGAACGAGAGAAGGTTGTAGCCTTCTACAGGTAGAAGCCTGCGTACTGGTATAAGACTGCACTAGTACATAACTATTGTAAAAGAAGTTTCTCATTAAAAAGCAGAATTGAAGACGACTTGCAACAAGTGGTTTTTCACCCCATTGGGTTTCCACCTTATATCATGGTGTTTTCATGTGTGCTTCTGTGTTGATGATCTGTTCGTTTTTAACTGCACTATTTACTGTACATTTGGTTATGAAGTCTGATGCACTAACTAATTCAACATTCATGGATTACTGATCATAAGTATTTGGATTATACGCTAGTTGCATTAGACACAAGTTGCATATAAAACGCGGTTCTAATTGAAGCTAGTGTATATGTATCTAAGTATGAAATGAAAAGTTTTATTGATTTGATAATACTGATATCACGCCCCCCCCCCGCCTCTCAGTATTATTTCCAACAGTTACATGTTGCAATTTTCCTTGAATATACATGAAAATGAAAAGGAAAACAAAATTAAATTCTTCAAGTATTTTGAAATGGTTCAAGTATTTCGTGTATACACAAAACAATAAAGATTATGTTACAAATATCAAAAAATAATATGTATTTTGTTTACAATGTATGGATTTTCTAGAAAAACCCGTGATAAGCATTTATTATTGAATGCATTGATAATAACTTAATTTATAATTTAGTGTGTGTAAACATGAAATAAAAGAATTAAATTAGAGAATGATATATTTGAAAAGGTATGAAACAGTATGCATAGGGTACACTGGTAGCATCCCTTCCTTGTATGTAAATTTAGTTAAGGCAAGATTGTAACATAAAACTAATAAATACAAATGGTGAGGCCAAATTTGCCTAATACATTAAGAAAGAACGAAATTTGAGCCATGGCCCTAGGCCAAACAAACTCTTAACTATAAAAGATATGTACATACAGATGTATCTGAATAAAACTTTAGAGAACAATGGAATTCTCTACAAGTAATCTCAGGAAAGTCTAGTACAATAATGCAAGTGAGCAAATGAGGGACAGTAACTAACTTCTATAGTTCGAGATGAAAGAGAAACAAACCCTTCAATGGGTAAAACTATTTTATAATGTTTATCTTAGAATTTCATTAAAGCATGAAAGTATTGAAAGCTAACAAGAGCATATATTTCTATAGTAGAGAAAAAGGAAATTACAGTGTAGATAACAATCTCTTTTGAATTTTCAAACAAAACATAGCATATAATGTGGTTTATAAGAAAACAGATGTTAACCAAATTTGTTGAAACATCTGTTGCAATTAAAACAAAATAGTACCCATTGACTGAAGGCTTTCATCCTTAGTCATTTTAATAATACAAACAGGGCATGATATCCTTTTAACATTAAAATTTCCCCTTTAGGTAAAATTTTGAACAACTTTCATGATAACTAATTTAGAGTAGAAACCCTGGTGCCTAAATCCTTGATGATAGAATCAACTATATGCATAACAATAATCTCCCTCCTCAAAGAATCCATCAAGAAGCAATAATCATATGCAACTCAAGATCAACCAACTAGAAGAATGCTCAAGCAAAAGTCAACCAACAATTCACAGGAAGGGTCATGGAGAAGTGCATCACCAAGAATATTCTCTTCCTCCATGTATCAAATTATTTTCCTTGGTGTTTGTTATTATTGCAACAAATTTGGACACAAAGTTGTGAATTTCAATGCTAGAAACGGAAGAACCTATGATAACTATGTCAAGATACCTCATGAAGGTTGCAATCGAAACTACAATAGTTTTTCATTACTGAACAATGAAGTTGAATGTTGAGTGTAATAATGTTGGACATACATCACAAAACTATTAGATGAGAGCTCTGAAAAAGACAAATCCAGAATTCAATGTTTCTTCAAAGGTATGGAAAAGGAAAGATGAGATATGCAACCTTGTGTTTGCTGCAGAATGAAAGAAACATGAATGGTTAGTTGGCAATTGTTGTTCAAAGAATATGACAAGGGACAATGACAAGTTTATAGACTTACAGAAGGACAAAGATGGAACAATATCATTCAGAAATGATGGATCATCAAAAATTTTGGGAAAAGGCATAGTTGAACTCGGAGGCAAAGGTGTGAAGGAAAAAATCCCTTGCTCATTGGGAACTTGAATCACGGTTTGTTAAGTGTGAGTAAAATGTGTGACCAGGGACACAATTATTTTCAACTCCAAAAAGTGTGAACTAAGGAATAAAAAGATAGGTAAAGTGGTATCTACAGTGTCTCGGGAACATACCAACTTATATTATCTAGATTAAATTGGAAAGGAAACATGTTGCATAGGAAAGGAATATCAAAGTTGGTTGTGGCACAGAAGAATGGGTCACACTCATTTTGATAATCTTGTCAAAGTTAGTGAAAAGGAAGGAGTCAAAGAAATGCCTAAAATCGCAAAGCTAGCAAATACCATATGCAAACGTTGTCGGCATGGAAAATAAACTCGGGTTGATTTTAAAACTAAAGAACATTCTACCTCAAAGCCATTGGAGCTAGTTCATATCAACTTATGTGGACCTATGAGAACTAAAGGGTTGAAAGGTGAGTTATACTTCATATTATTCATTAATGATTACACTCGAATGATAGTTATTAGTTGCATTAAGAAGAAATCAAAGCTTTCAAGCACTTCAAGATATACAAAGAAATGGTTGAAAATGACATTGATCTAAAGATAAAATGATTAAGATTGGAAAACAAAGGTGAATTTACATCTAAATAATTTCAACACTATTGTGAAGAACAAGGAATAAAAAGGTAATTCTCAATAGTAAGGACACCTCAGCAAAATGGGGTCACTGAAAGAAAGAACAGAACAATAATTGAAATGGCCAGGACCATGTTGAAGGAATCAAAATTAAGAAATACCTTTTGGGTACAAGCAGCTGAAGCTACAGTTCATATCCTAAACAAAGGAATAGTTAGGATTAATAGTAACAAGACTTCTTATGAACTATGGAAAGGAATACCATCCAATTTCAAGCACTTCAAGGTGATTAAGGGTAAATGCTATATAAAGAGGGATGACCCAAAGAGTGGCAAGTTAGATTCTTGAGGCATACAAATGTTACAATATGAGACTCAACAAAATAGTAGAAAGCATCAATGTGACCTAAGATGAAGGTTGTAAGACACAAACCAGACAAGATTCAGCAGAAACGAAGATAGAAGAATTGAGGAAAGAAGAAAAGGTGAAGGAAGAGCCATTAGAAGTAGAACCAGAGGAACCACCAGAAAAGCAAGAAGAGACTGACCAACAACCATCTTAAGCTCTTTTCAAAGCACCTAAGAAATGGTACCATAATAATCATCCGCCAAAACAGATAATTGGAGACATAGATGTAGGAATTGGAACCAGAAGAAAGTAGCGAGCACATGTGGTAGAAGAAAACATTATGCCTTGCTATCCACCTTTGAGCCTAACAGTTTTGATGAGGCTTGCCACAATGAACATTGGGTAAAGGCCATGAATGAAGAACTTGATTAGATTGAAAATAATGATACATGGTAACTAGTGTTAAGACCTAAGGATAAAAATGTCATAAGCACAAAATGGTTCTTCAGGAACAAGATGAATGAAGATCGACAGGTTACCAAGAATAAAGTAAGATTGGTCTGCAATGGATATGCTCAGGTAGAAGGAATTTATTTTGAAGAGACTTTTGCACCTATAGCCAAAATGGAAGCCATCTGGATGTTCTTGGTATATGCTTGCTCATTAAAGATCAAAGTATATCATATGGATGTCAAATCAACCCTTTAAAATGGAGAATTGGAAGAAGTTTACATAAAATGGTTTGAAGTATTTATAAAATTGTCTTTCTTGTTATCTTTCTTCAAAACTGAGTTCCTTTGTGTTTCAGTGCTTCTCCTTAAGTCACTGCCATCCAGTGTTCAACATTATTTCATTTTGATGACATGGTGAGAGGTTGTGCCTCACTGTTGCTATATAACTTAATACTATATCATGTCTAGCAGTTTTCCCTTTAATTCAATTATAATCCTCGTATAATGGAAAGATACCCAAACACATGAGAACTTGCAATTTTCCGCTCTTCCATAGCCTTGGCACGTTTATCGATGCTTACCTTTTTCCGGATCAATCCTCCCTACCATCCAATCCGATGGTTGATATTACACCCAACTAACAAAGCTGCTCGGTGATCCTTCACCATAGATCAAAAACTTATTTGATCCAATGCTCGAAAATGATATCGGGTGAGCTATATGCATGAGGATTACCCGCCCGATAAGGCGGTTTCCTCTCTCCTTCTCCTACCACGTGTCGGTAATTGAATGGTATTGGGTGATTAGGCCTAAATACCACTTACAACCTTGAGTCTGCCCAAAAATTGCTGCTACTGTTACAAACCCGCCATTTAGCTGTTGAACGTGGATATGATGTCATATTAAGGATTGTTGTTGTATTTTCTAAGTGACCAGTATTATCATAAGTTATATTTGACTGCACGACATTTTCCTTTCCATGAGCCATCTTTTCCTTGTGTTCTCTGCAAGTTATTTCTGCTAGCAGATTTAGATATCCACTCTGTGACTATCTTTCAAATACATTTGTTGATTTGCATCTTCATGCAATGCTTCAGTTTTGTTATACGATGTCGGCTGCTCTTACTTCAAATTCCATTCCAGATGTATTTTTTTGTTTGAATATTGCCTCTGTTAGTGTCCATAATTTATCTGTTCTCACATTAAATCCTTGAGTCAAGACATTTAGCATCTGTAATATCAACACCATAGTTATTTGCCCTATTTTTCTAGCATTAGATCATTTTCTCTGTTGCTCCAAATACTACTTGGTGATTAAGTGGAAAGCATCTTTAACAATAGTCCAAATTATGGTTACAAGATCATGTTCTTCAATGGAGTACCCCTGAGAAATGATCTTTATCAAAGAATGGCTGCTAATATAGCTCAACAAGGATTTCATAGGGACCCTTTCACTAATAGCTTCTACAATAATGATCAAGAATCACAGGCTCCCCCTAACTACATGCATCATCTCTTTTGGCAGAGTCTTCCCATCAAATTCTTAGATTGTCAAAATTCAGACCAATGACATATGCTATTGGCTGGAGAGTTCAAGGGACTTTCGTATTCTATTTGCTTCCTTCTCCATACTTCTGTAGCTTTCTTATTTTTCATGGTTCTAGCTTGTGTAAGAGCCCAAGTTAAGTTACAATCACATGCCATATGACCAATGTTATGACACATGAAGCATTCTACATTGTTCATAAATAAGAATTCATGATTTCTTCCTGCAAAAGTGTTTCTTGGAGATTGTTGGGGACCATAATATCTAGCTTTAAGAGATGGTTGGGGACCATAACATCTATCTTTGTGATATGCTTTACAGTCTTTTTCCATGTGACCAAAGTTTGTACAAGAATAACAATAACCAAAAAATGAACTTAGGTACCTGGGAGATGGAGATTTCCTTTATGTACTTCTGAAGCCTTTCTTCCTTGAGATCCTTTGATGACAACCATTGCCTCTTGCATCTTTGACATCATCTACATTTCTTCTTGGAGCAGGATTTCTTCTTAGAGTAGGATTTCTTCCATTGTAGCCTTGAAGTTTCTCCTTGCCTTTGCTGGAATTGGGAGCATCACCATTTCTTTCTAGCTTCTTCACATCCCTTTTGTTTGAAGCATTATCATTCTTGTTTGAGGGTTCACCTACATACCCAAGACCTGATTTATCAAATGGACATCTGTGATAGCTGAGCATGTCATCCAAGGCTTGAGAGCTCTTCAAGATTTTGTTCATCCCTTCAACCTTTTTTTTGAGGAAGACATTCTCTTCTTCCAATCTTTCACACTCATTATTCTTCTTAGCAAGTTGTTTCTCATTTCTTCCTTGATACGAGTAGCTTCATCTGCTTATATTTTAAGGGAGATGATATCTGACTTCATTTTGAAGATTTCTTCATTCTTTGCTTGACTGCTCTCCATTTCTTCCTTGATCCTTGTAGCTTTACATGTTTCAGCCTTAAGAAGCTTGATGTTAGGTTTTAGTTTGAATATTCCTTCATCCTTTGCTTTTAGTTGATAGATCATGGCGTTTCTTTCCTTTCCTACTTCATCAACCTATCCTTCTATGACTTCCAATGTTTCCAAGGTCTTTTCAACTCCTTGTGCTTGTTTCCTTGCTTCTTGTAGTTGATATTTGAGATTTGAGAGAGGAGACCTCTACCTTGTACTGACCAATCTCTTCTTCAAGTTTGTTCAAGTTCTTGTGCCTTTGTTCAAGTTGACTTGACAAGGTATATTCATGTTTCTTTGCTTTATCCAATTGATTTGTCATGGATATGACTTCTTCATGATGCTTTCTTTTGCTTTGATGAAATTCCTTCTTAAGCTTAGCAAGCTCTTCATCCCTTTCTTGTACTTGAATCTTGGCAAGGTCAGTTGTATCCCTTGTTTGATCTTGGTCATCAGCCAGTGCTATCTTCTTAAGTTCCTCATTTTCCTTTTTCAAATTGTTAATCTCTTCCATGGCAGCCATAAGTTCAGTGAGGAGATCTTCTAAAAAATATTTTTCATTCTCTTCATCTTCTAGATCTGCTTTAGCCTTGATGTCATCATTCTCATTTTCAGCTTCTATGATGGATTCTGGATTTCCCTCTTGATTTCCATCATCTTCTTGACTGATGATCATGGTCAATGCTCTTTTTGAGTGAAGGTCATGAAGTTTGTCCCATATAGCCTTTGCTGATGAATATTTTCCTAGATTGTTCTTTATAGAATCAAGTAGTCCATTCAAGATTGCCTTCATTGCTTTTGCATTGTACTCCTTGGATTCTCCATCCATCCTGCTATCATCAATCACTGATTTCCAGATTTCAATGCCTTGAGTCTGTAAGAAATTCCTCATTCTTGCTTCCCATATATTAAAGTTCCCATTGAACCTTGGAGCCTCCTCAAATTGATTTTCTTCTATCTTAGTAGTAGAGGGAGACACATCCTTGGGAGGATTGGAGACTTTCTTCCTTGTCTTCGCCATTTGTGTTCTAAAGATCAACCTTCAAGTTGTTAGGCTTTGAATGAAGGTACTAGCTATTATACCAATTGCTGGAGATATTGAGAGGGGGGGTGAATAAGTATTCCTTTTTTTTTTAACTATTGTTTTATCAGTTAAAACATTTATATTCAGAACACAAGATGAACAACAAGAATAAATGCTTTTATTAATATAATCTTTGCAGGAAAATAGATACAATATATAAGTGGTTGCAATCAGTTTCCAAGCACCAACTTGGACTTTTGTGAGGCTCCAATCTCCAGAGCTCCAACTCTATTTCGCCAAGGCACCAATCCCAAGGACTCCACTCCTTCTTACTTCTGAGGCATCAACCCCAAGGACTCCAATCCTTCTTACTTCTGAGGCACTAGCCCCAAGGACTCCAATTCTTCTTACTTCTAAGGCACCAACCCCAAGGACTCCAATCCTTCTTACTTCTGAGGCACCAACCCCAAGGGTTCCAACCCAATCTTTTCAAGGCATGTTTGATAGTAATGTTCTATTTTCAGAACTCTTCTTTACTGAGTTATGTCTGTTTATAGCTTCACTATAATCTCCATGCTATAGCATGAATGACAACCAGTCTTCTTATGAAGGAGTCTTTACAACTCTTCATACTATCCACACAGAGTCTCAATAGCCTTCATGACCTATGATAATGTCTCCACACAGCTTTAGTGAGTCTACTATTAGCTGCACTAAGCTCTGCATAAGAACCACCTTTCTATTCAAGCATATGTTCTTACTGTCACAGTGAATGCTTCAACATGACTGCTTCTATGCTGACTACTTCTCCCATTCGACTGTCTCCTGTCTTGTTGGTCCTTCGACCCTGTTTCTGTTCTTGGACCCTCTAGTTGCCTCTATTTCCTCCATCTGTTTCAACAATGTTCAACACCCCTTGTTCTCTGTTTTTTCCTGTTTTGTACATTCCTAATGCTTCTGACTATCAGTTTCCTCTTTCCACCGGCTCTTTGGCTTCCTCAACGCTCACTTCAGCTCCCTCTGTGCTTTCTTGTCCTTTGGCTTCCCTCTTCTTCATTTATTTTGCTTTCCAGTTTCCTCTGTGCTGGCTTACCCTTCGGCTTGCTGGCTTTTCGATCATTGTAGATTCCTCTGTCTCTTCGTGCTCATAGGACATGTTCATTCATAAGAGAGGACCAAATACACAGAGCAAAACTGTTGCCTGTTAAAATTGTAGCAGAGCCCCTTTTTTCCAATGATAGAAGGCATACACAGGACTTTATAGTTTAACGGACATGCCATGTCCCAATCGCAATCACAATCGGCTTTTTTTCAGACCTCCTAAACTATTGGGAGCATTTCTTAATGCATTTTTTACTTCAATCCTTGCGCAATGCAAATATTCAAATACAAAGGAAATATATGAATAAACGACCAAAACTCTAAAGGGCAGACTTAAAAAATTATTACACCCACATCTATAACTGTATCGGGTCCACTACATATATCGTAATTGGAAGTCCTAGCTTCCCTAGGGCTGATGGTTGATTTACCTACGGATGCGATATGATGTTAGAACAAATTGCAATGTTGCATCGGGTCCGCAACATACATCACAATCGGCGCTTGCGGGAGTGACACGGTGTTAATTTTAGGTATGTTCTATGCTAGAGCAATTTATTTAAATTTTTACAGATAACAATCACATCAACATTAAAGTAAACTGCAGATAGAACATAAATATAAATCACAAAAGACAAGACAAGACAAGAGGACACAAGATGTGGTGCTAGCCAAGGATAAACCCCACAATGTGGGGAAACCCTTGATCAATTCTTCTTTTATGTTCTTCAAAGTTCAGCGGAGAAAGAGAGAGAGAGAGAGAGATAGTACATTCACAACAGAAGTCAATACTTTGACTTATCTAGATCTAGCATAGATCATTTCGTATAATGATGAGATCAGTTGAAGATATTCAACTGATTCTCCAAGGTGATGGCTTCACCTATCGTAGTACTGCATCTGGTCCACTCGCCGCACCACTGCATACTGCACCATGTTGCACTAATCATGATTATCATCATGCTACCCATGACCATGATCTCATGCTGCTCTTTATGTCCATGATCTCATTCATCATCAAGCTGCCCATGCTTATGATTACATTCATTATGACGTTGTCCATGCTCCATGTATCATTGTGCTGCCCATGCACATGATCTCATACATCATGCTTTCCATATATATCATGCATCATGCCGCTCATATATCATGTTTCCCATATACATCATGCATCATGGTGCTCATATATCATGCTGCATGTTTCCCATATACATCACTCACAACTGCGTCCTTATGACAATGCCTAATATAGATATTTATTGCCATAGCCTGCGTAATATACCTTGTCATTGCTTGTGTGTATATATGTTGTGCTACAAATTTGCCTGTGTATATGAGCCTCCATTTACCAGCATATATGTGTTTCATTTTCCAGTGTATATATGTTTCATTTTCTAGCGTATATATATGTCTCATTTGCCAGTGTATATTTGTTGTGGATTTACCAGCGTATATGAGTCTTCATACACAGCGTATCATTGCCCATTGACCAGCATATACATACACAACGTATAACTCATACACAACATATCACTCCAGTGTGTATATGAACTCATACACATCGTATCACTGTCATTGACCTACGTTCCTTCTGGATAGCGTATAAACTGTGTGGGTTTCCATAATTGTGCGTTCCATAACTATGCATATATATTATGAGTTCTCTCTTGACTGCATTCATTAGGGCTTCTGGACAGCATTCCCTTGATGACTATGGCTACCCTATATCACTATAGCTTCTTCCATGTGACAATGGAGCAAATTAGGGCATGCGTGTGAGGAGTATCCATTGCTGCTAATCAGTGACCAGCGTATTAGGCTACTATGGCTAGGTTTGAGGTTTCCTCACTATGGCTACAGCAGTTAGGGCTTCACTACGGCCACTACAGCTGGGGCTTGCTGTGTCTTCATTACCATTACTGCGGCTTTGTATGGTCAGTATTCTCTGTGACTATGGATAGACCCTTCCCCTTGCTGCATATAGAATTCTTCATGACCATTTCTCCTACATTTGAGATCTAGGGCATCATTTGTACATATGCCAGCATATCCGCTATGTGTTTTTCCTTCTCCAAAAACCCAAGACGTGGAGAGGAGATCACACATGAAGAGAATTGTCTTCCAAATGATTTCAAGTCCTCTATATTTATACTGAAATTGTAGATGATGAATAGGCATGTCTTTTAGGCTTCTGAGCGTACTCAAGTTGTTGGTCGGCTTGATAATAATTCCATAATCAAAATAAATTCATATCTCCATAAATACTTATCGAAATCAAATGATCTTTAGATCAATCCTACACCTCTCGATGAGAGGGATCTAGTCAAAATATCAGCTACCATAAATAAGCTGACCCACATGGAGTTTGGCCCTAGTTGCCAATTTTAACACTCCCTCTCAACTAGGAATAACTCCATCCATTGATCCATATGTCCTGCTATACTATCTATGCCATCAGTGCCCTACACTGCTCTACCTAGCTCTGCTCTGCTCTGCTGGCTCTGCTCAACTCTGTTGGCTTTGCTTTACTCGGCTCAGCTCTGCTCAACTTAGCTCTGCTGAACTATGAAGAAGAAGAATTGATCGAGAATGTCTCATACTATTCTCCACTGACCTGAAGTCAGTCTCAGAGTGTGTACCACTAGTCCCAGACCAGTCTCAACCAACCCAAAGTCAGCATAATAGTGGGTACCACTCCTACCACTAGTCCTAGAACAATATCATCAGTCTCAGAGTGTGTACCACTGGTCCCAAACTAGTCTCAACCAACCCAAAGTTAGCGTCATAGTATGTACCACTCCCACTGGTCCTAGACCAATCCTATACTAACCCGAAATTAGTCTCAGAGTATGTACCACTGGTCCTAGACCAGTCTCAACCGACCCGAAGTCAACGTCATAGTAGGTACAACTCCTACAACTGGTCCTAGACCAGTATCATTGATCCCAAATCAATGAAGGTCTTCCTAGCATAGGGAGTAATATAGATACAACGATGCGTCCATCGGTACTACTATGGTCCCTATCCTCATTTCCCTGCTTATTGATTAGATGAGAGGTACTTCCCATGAGTCCCAGACTACATGGGTAGGATGCCTTGACAGGAGAACTTAATCAATCCTGTCCTCACAGGAGAACTAATCAGCCTGCTACACAATCGCCATGGAGAACACATCATCGAGGCCTCACAGGAGAGCTAATCATCCTGCTATATAATCGTCATGGAGAACACATCATCTAGACCTCACAGGAGAACTAATCATCCTGCTACACAATCATCACGGAGAACACATCATCCAGACCTCACAGGAGAACTAATCATCCTACTACACAGGGGAGCGAATCATCCTATCCCACAAGAGAGCGAATCATCTTGTCCCAGTGCGCACCACTAGGGGAGGGTGAGTCACCCCATGGTCATATGTTGCTTCAGTAAGAACTGTAAGCCCTCAGATCTCCCAGAGCTCATCGTATGCAACATGCAAGACCCTTTTACAAGGGTCTCTCGATGACTCCAAGTCGTTCAGGAAAATCACAAATTTGATCTTTCCCTGGGGCTCTGACAAAGTGTAGCGACCTGTACATCTTCTCAGTGCGACGGAGCCTCCTTGCTCATCAACTTACCATATCTGAGATAAGGCAGCATTTGATGTTTATCTGTTGGAGCAATCATTGAATACGGGATTCCTCAATAATCAAATCCCACCTCTGGTTGTCACAGAGAATCACAGTGGTATTCATCATGTGTACTCATTGAAGAGTTTCCACAACTAGGCAACTTCATACGAGGTCATACTCGTAGTTCTGTATCTGGTCTCAAAGGTACTTATAACAACCAACTTCTACTTCCTGCTCATCCATGATATCGAAACAGAAACCAAAGAGAACCAACACTGAAAAGTGCTCTAGTGATCCTCCAAACTACCTGCCCAATAAGCATTCGAATAATTAGGCAGTTTCATATTTCCGGCAGTGTATCTCAATCCATGAGAGATTGTGCCCTGAAGACATCTCAAAAGATTCTTGGCACCAATCCAGTGAAGCTCAACCAAATATGAGCTCCCCGTGCTAACTGAAAAACATATGTCTAGACGGAAGTTCACCAAGAACTTTCCCAAATTTGGTCCGACATCACTACCGTATAACTTCTGAAAGTTAAGATCCTCGAGGTAGTCACAGGCTTGCAGTTTATCATTTCACATCCGGAATCCAACTCCCTCTTACTTCTGCAAGTGAGAGGGTCTGCACCTATTAGACATAGGTGCCAATATGAAAGATCTATCATCCACAACCTTCGTGTAATGATTTGGATCGGTTTCAATCCTAGTGAATCTCAGCTTTATCAACTAGCTATTGATCTTCTCATACTATGCCCAGGGTGTTTTGCTTCAAGCCATAGAGGGCTTTCTTCCACCTGCATATGCGAGATTCCTAATTATTAATCTCAAACTCCTCCGGTTGTTCCACACCTATGGACCTACTATATGAGGGGAATGGTCCCCTTGTAATATTTTTCTTCGATACATTTCAGACATGTACTTTCATGCTCTTTTTGAATTCAAACATCCTTGTCACCATCTAACTCACAAACCTTCGATGCTCTATGTCAGTGGACATGATCCCTTAGTGGACTTCCTACAACTTGATACAACCCTAAATAAAAAAACATCTTTGACAAATCTATTTTCAAACACGTACCTTTCCATCAATGAGTTCCATCCTGAAAACTTTGACTTCTATTTTTGAGATGGACACCAGGTTCTTCTTGCAATTAGGTACTTCAAAGAGATTCTAGGGTTGCTTTCTTTGAAGAGTTGACCATTTCCTTGATGACTTGTATTACTTATCATTCCTTTGATCATTGAAGATTTCCCTAGAATGATTATTATCTTCATCAAGAGATGTGTCCTTGTCTTTCGGACACTCCTTCGCATGATGGCCAAACTTATTGCAACCAAGGCATCTGCCTTTCCTTCCATCCTTAGATCTGAACTTCCCAATGAAGTGATCTTTAGATGGGCCACCAGAAACTTTTGTCATGCCATTCTGATAATGTGCTCTACTTTGACTTCACCCTTTGTGAACTTAGAAGAGAGATGTGGAACCCATTGATCCTTTTTTCTTGTCCCTATTGTCTTTGGTGATTGCTCTTTCACTCTTGCTTGAGCATTGTCTTCACCTCCACTCTGATACCATGTTAATTTTAGGTATGTTCTATGCTAGAGAAATTTATTTAAATTTTTACAGATAGCAATTACATCAGCATTAAAGTAAACTGCAAATAGAACATAAATATAAATCACAAAAGACAACCCAAGACAAGAGGACACAAGATGTGGCACTAGCCAGGGACAAACCCCGCAATGTGGGGAAACCCTTGATCAATTCTTCATTTATGTTCTTCAAAGTTCAGTAGAGAAAGAGAGAGAGAGAGATAGTACATTTACAACAGAAGTCAACACTTTGACTTAGCTAGATCTAGCATAGATCATTTCGTAAGCATATTTTGTAAGTTATATCATCGTATCCCTAAAATGGTTAAGCCTTCAGAGCCTGTAGCCATGGTAGCCTATGCAGCTACTTGAGAAGCAGAGCTTGTTCTACATCTCAAGGAGATAAAGTCAACTAACTTGGGCACTATGTTCATTGATGTTAAAGATATAGAAAGTAACATGAGAGCCTAATGATGAGATCAGTTGAAGACATTCTGCTTCAACTGATTCTCCAAGGTGATGGCTTCACCTATCACAATACTGCATCTGGTCCACTTGCTACACCATGATACACTAATCATGATTATCATCATGCTTCCCATGACCATGATCTCATGTTGCCCTTTATGTTCATGATCTCATTCATCATCAAGCTACCCATGGTTATGATTACATTCATTATGATGTTGTCCATGCTCTATGTATCATTGTGCTACCCATGCACATGATCTCATATATCATGTTTTCCATATATATCATGCATCATGTTGCTCATATATCATGCTACCCCTATACATCATGCATCATGCTACTCATATATCATGTTTCATGCTGCCCATATACTTCATGCTGCCTATATACATCACTCACAGCTGCATCCTTATGACTGCACCTAATATAGATATTTATTGCCATAGCCTGCGTATATATACCTTGCCATTGCCTATGTGTATATATGTTGTACTATAGATTTTCCTACGTATATGAGCCTCCATTTACCAATGTATATGTGTTTCATTTTCCAGTGTAGATATGTTTCATTTTCCAGCATATGTATATGTCTCATTTGCCATCATATATTTGCTGCAAATTTACTAGCGTGTATGAGTCTTCATACATAGCGTATCTCTGTCCATTGACTAGCATATACATACACAACGTATAACTCATACACAGTGTATCACTCCAGTGTGTATATGAACTCATACATAGCGTGTCACTGTCATTAACCTGCGTTCCTTCTGGACAGTGTTCCCTTGATGACTGCGGCTACCCTATATCACTGTGGCTTCTTCCATGTGACAACAGAGCATATTAGGGCATCTGTGTGAGGAGTCTCCATTACTGCGGATCAGTGACCGGCATATTAGGCTATTTCGGCTAAGTTTGAGGTTTCCTCACTACGGCTACAACAGCTAGGGCTTCACTGTGGCCACTACAGCTAGGGCTTACTGTGTCTTCATTACCATTACTGCGGCTTTGTATGGATAGTCTTCTCTGTGACTGTGGATAGACCCTTCCCCTTGCTGCGTATAGAATTCTTCATGACCATTGCTCCTGCGTTTGAGATCTAGGGCATCATTTGTACATATGCCAGCATATCCTCTATGTGTTTTTCCTTCTCCAAAAACCCAAGACGTGGAGAGGAGATCACACATGAAGAGAATTGTCTTCCAAATGATTTCAAGTCCTCTATATTTATACTAAAATCGTAGATGATGAATAGGCATGTATTTTAGGCTTCTGAGGGTACTCAAGTTGTTGGTCGGCTTGATAATAATTCCCTAATCAAAATAAATTCATATCTCCATAAATACTTATCGGAATCGGATGATCTTTAGATCAATCCTACACCTCTCGATGAGAGGGATCTAGTCAAAATATCAGCTACCATAAATAAGCTGACCCACATGGAGTTTGGCCCTAGTTGCCAATTTTAACACAAGGCTTTACAATACATGTTGTACATGACTCTCGATATGATGGACGCGATATTATTATAGGCTGTTTTTAATGTCTACGTGAGGTCCATACATATATATCACAATCGGTGATTTGGGGGTGATAGCCCTTTATACATTGTGATATGAGAGTCCTGATGGGTGGATGCGATGTTATATAGGGTTGTTGCTATAACCCGTTCGGGTCCGTGTATATACTCCTCCGCTCTTTGACTTAACCCATAAATTAATTTCCACCCT
>APFE030526740.1:76280-124035 GCA_000404065.3 Pinus taeda
AATTAATTAATTAATATTTCAAACTGCTGTTAAGACCAAAATTAATTTTACTTCCTATAGATAGACTAGGGACTTCTATAAATAGGAAGGGACCCATAAATGCTATTTTTAGAACTTTCTATTTTTTAGAAGTTTCACCTCACCCAATGTGGCCAATGACCTCACTGGCCAAACTTCTATTTTTAGACATGCTATTTTTAGCAAGTCTATTTTTAGCACATTATAAATTTACCATTTCTTGTTGCACACTTTTTAACACCAATAGCTCTGTTTGCTCCATTTGCTCCTTTGTTTGCTTTGTTTGCTCCTCTGGTATGTTCTTCTTTGGCATATATATATGACATATATATATGGCTCCTCCTGTAGCTCCGATAGCTCTGTTTTGCCTCCTCTGGCATGTTAACTCCTTTTTTGATGACTTCTTCCTCTTGGTTCTTCTTGGGCATGTATTACATGCAATGCTCCTTCGATGTGGCTCCTCTTGCTCTAATGTGGCTTCTCTGGCTTGGGAATGTCTTTCAAAAATACCTCCTCTATTTGCTCTGATATTCTGCAATAGCTTTGATATGCCTCCTTTGTTAACTCCTTCGTTAACAGACTCTTGCTTATGGCTTGGCTATCCTGATGGCCTTGCTCCTGTCTCTTCATGGAGTTGTTCTGCTTCCCGTTCATGGATCATCTAGTATCTAGAATATTGACATATTGACATCAATGACAACCTAGGTCAACAGAGATTTCCCCCTTGGAAACCTCTGGTGCTAAACAACACTTGTGACTCAGTTGAATAGCTAGAGCAACAATGTGTAAATTTCAAATTATCAAAAGGTGCCTAGTGTTGCCTTCAACCCTCTATTTATAATTGTTGCCTCACCTTTCCTTGTGGGTCCCTCATCCAAATATTTCGACCTCATTTCCAAAAAATCGATTTTTCCTCCAAGGGGTGCATATTCCATGAGGGGTGGCCCCCATATTCCACTAATATTAAAGTTTTCGATTTCTCCTAAGTCCCATGTACCAAAAATGCTTCCAATGCTTAGATTACAAAATTTTGTTATGCTTAGCACTTCCCTAATAAAATTAGTTAATACTGTTAAATTAACAAAATAAAAATTGGGGATATCACAGTCCTCCCCACCAAAAATTGCTTGTCCTCAAGCAATGCCTAGACAAGCACAATGTCTGGTTGTTGATCACCACTGTCACTGCAAAATATGCCAGGGTCCCAAATGGCCATTGAATTTTCCCTGACCTCTGCACTGTCTTGTCATGAAGGAATCCATCAATACCAGGATCCCAAGCCATCATGTCTAACACAAAGCTCCCCTTGCTCCATTCACTACCCTTCCAAGTGTAAGTACCAAAAGCCCTTCGCATACCATCAATGAGTAGGGAATCATGATAATTTGGCACCATGACCAACCCCTCATGAAGTGGCCCTACCAAGTAGTCCATCTCATATACTCCAAGAGTAAACTCTTGAAGATACCACCCAATCCCTGTGGAGATAAAGTCTCGCTCACATGAGCTCCTCCAGATATCATCCTGGTGACCAACCTTCTATGCTAATGAAGTTACTGACACCATCAATGACTCATTAAAGCCCAATGGAATATCTGAATGATCTACTCATGTAGTAGCCAGCTCATCCATAAAGATCATTGAGATGTGAAGTATTGTGTTGCTTGGGTCCCCTGCTAGTATCAAAAGGATGCCACCATGCTGGCACTGCACCACTCTGGCTATGACATACTCTCCATTGTGACTAGACTGTACCATCCTCTCTTGGGACCTGATGGCAGAAAATCTATGAAGGCCAAGCTCATCTTGCCTAGGCATCTCCATGATGCCAACGTCTACCCTTCCATTGCAATCTCGATCCTGAGAAAAACATGATAAATCTGCCTCACCATACAGTGGAGGTCCCAGTGATCCCCAATGTGTCAAATCCAAGGTGAACTAGATTGCCCTCTGCCATGTTTCTGATCATCACAAAGTGGAGTGACCTGTCCGCTGACTGAATCCCTAGATCCCATAACAAGATTCGTTGTGACATAGTCCTAATGACTATTGGAACCCTCTTGTTCCATATATTTTCTCCCTGTATGTAATCAATGTATAGACTTCGCATGTCATGAATCAACCAAGTGACCTCAAAATATCCCTGTGCCTACCATGCCACATCGTGAAATATTTGATCCTGCCTCCTAAAAGCGCACCCTGATACTTCCTGGAGTCCAAACATATGCCTGTAGATGAGTTCTATCATCCACTACACCTCATGCTCATATAATGCCTCAGACTGTGTCATTGAAAGTGCATCATGCAGCTCCCTTGCAATCATCCCCCCAAGTGTGAGCCCAGGGGTGGAACATATGCTACCTCGACAGTAAACCACGCCATACCTAAGCCTGTATATGTCATCTCGTGCATCTGCAAAATGTTTCAACTGGAGAGTCTCCCTCTTGCCCATGACGCATCGTGTCTCATCTATCTGCCTAGGGTGAGCCTTCCATGTCCTGTTGGCTATACTGCGAGCATTAAATTGAAACAACCAAATGCCCATGCAACTGTAAGAAATATTGGAGTGTGATAAGTGGGTAAGTCCCCAAGGCTATGACCAAGAGTCTGCTAGGATACTGAAGAGTAACCCGACATCCCTCCCTTTGCCTCAGATATGCTAATAACCCATTCGAAGCCCTGTCTCCATTGAACATGTTCGCCCTAGATGATCAACAACGTCCCCATCAATCCAGGGTGAGCTGCTCCTAAAGCTAAATATAACGTCCATGCCCATAAGTCTCCTTGGAGGTAACACTCCATGATCCCATTGTGTCGCACCATATGTCACTGCATACCACCAAGTATCCATGTACTCATTGCGATGTGAGTTGCCCCTCCTACTCCACAACGCAATCCAACACACTATGATGCACCACAATGCACCTCCATCTCCACCTATCAACCATTGCTCAACGTTGGATGCTCCTACGCATGCCTCAGTGTCATGGCCTAAATTTGTGATAGTACGCTTTGGCCTGCACCTGACTGACATCATCACCTCTATAGTCACATCACCAGGTCCTCTAATGAACAGATCTCCATAATCTCAGATAAGTGGATCTCCCCTCCTGATACTCCCTAAGAGATCTAACATGCATATCTCCCTATGTACCTATGAGAGTGTCCCTAATGTGCTGCTCCTTGGTGACCATTGTGCCCTATATATACATGGGAAATCCTCCTCTCCATACAAGGAACTATCTAGTGGCTTATCGATGCCACCACCTCTGACAACCTATTGCCAAGGTACACTGATCATCTTATGCCCCCACACATGGCCAACATACCAAGAAAACTCATGGGGTCTTCCTACCCCTCTGTCATCTCGACCTGTCATGGGTGTTGCCCAAAACTCTGGTGGGAATATGAAAATGGCGGTGATTCTAATCATTGGATCCACCATCCTACTACTACCCTGACTGACCCAATCCATGGAGTGGTGGGGAGTCCCACCTGGGTCCCAACGATGATCCAACCCTCAAGCCCCTTTGTTACAAGTCTATTTGGGCACATCACTCCCATCATTCAGATCAATACTTTTAGGGCTCATCAAACCCTAATTTTGTTGCTACACGCCCTAGACAATTCATCACATTGAATTCCATCATTCTTAAGAGTTTCCTGGCCTAAAGACATCTTGAAATGACTCCTTGAGGGACCATCGTAGCCTTGGTCAGGGGTAAGTGCGTTGCAGAGCAATTAGGCCCATTCAAGCCTGCTCTACAAAGCACCTAGGCCCACTTTGACCTACGCTGGACGAGATTGAGTGGAATCTTCATAGGGTTCTGGGAATATTCTTTCATTCTAGACCATTCTAAAAGATTCCCACCTCTTATCCTCTCCTATGAGCTCGAAATTAGATAGGGAATGAATCAAATAACCTCCTATCCTCTCATCCCTTCCTCAATGGAAAATAACTCCCAAATTGGAAAGCCATTCAATGCCAAATTTATGACAAAACCACCTCCATTTCCCTATAAATTGAGCACTCATCATAGTGATCAAGGACTGGACTTTGAGACTTTGTAAGAAGATAATGTTGGTTTGAGGTTTGAGATTGTAAGCAAGTATTGTTATGTTGTCGGAGTGTTGTGCTTTTGGTGTGATGAAGGATGGAACTCAAGTTGGATGAGTGACATGGGATCAAACTTCTTGGTTGTAACTCTTCCTTCTACTTAATAAAGTTGTTCACACCTTTTCCCATATTCTTGTATTTATGTATGATGATTATATGTGTAAATTCCTTCGATTCCATTTGCTTATAGTAGATAGATCTCTTGTTTTGATTGGTTTTTGTCCTCTGTTTATGATTGTACGTACTTATCGAACAGATTCAGTTCGAGAAGGAGTGACGGGAGCTATTCAAAGAATAAAAAGGGAAGTTAAGATAATAAGTAGGTCTCTTGTCTTATTTATCTTCTATAGAAAAAGGTTAAACTCTTTAAATCTGTAGTTCTAGGTGTAGCTACCCACCTAGGGAAATTCTATTTATCCGTAGATGCAAAATTACACATAACAAACTAGCGACTCCACTAGGGAATGATCATCGTTACAGGTAGTTTATCTCGATCCTAGTACACACTAGTAGACTTTACTTGCCTCCATTGATCTTGTTTCAACCTTTTTGAAGTGTTTTTTGGTCAAAAATTGTGCTTGAAAGCCCCTAGAATGGCCTCTATGGCACTAGCGTAGGCTTGGTCAGGACACATAGCACTGTAGAGAACCCTTGGCTTGAGGACAGTGCTCTGAAGTGCACTATCTCCCATTCAAGGCTGTGTTGATCCTCCTTAGGTCAAAAATCCAACATTTGACTTGATTTTTTCCAAATTTCCTTCTGTTTTTGCTTGCTGAAAGATCAACGATTGTTGTCTCTCTGAAATCAATTTGTGTTTCCTTTCCTAGCCCTACTTTGGCCTTGATTGTTTAGTGTTTCTTAAATGATTTCTTTATCACTATCAATTCATTGTCAAAGTTAGTTTATAGTCAATTAATCTTTGCTCAAAACAAAGTGTCGTAAAGTTATTCATTTATTTAGAAAAGGAACTATCGTAAAGTCTTCGTTCTTGCAAAAAGATTGATTGATTGTATGTGCATTAGTTTCCTTTTTTTCATTTCAAAATTAAGGGAATTGAAAAGAAAAACTTGCATGGTGCATTGATAAAGTTTGTGTGTGCTCAGAGGAATAGTTTAGGGAAATTCCATTAAATATGTTCTTTGTTTTTTGATTAAAAGAATCTGATTGCTCTATCCCTATTAGCTAAGGTTTTCATTGCTAAAATTGAATGAAAAGAATGCTTATCATATTAGTTTCATTCTAGGAATCTCAAAGAAATCATGTGGTGAACCTTGAAAGGCAAATTCTTAATCAAGATCAACTTAAAATTAATCTCAATTAACCTAATGGAGCATTGTCAACTAACGCAAAACATTTAGAGGTTCTAGGCTAGAGATGTGTTTCGGCATCGTAAAACATAGCAGTTGTTGCTAACTTGTCTGTGATACATTCTGAGTGTGATACCTCATTCCATGTACATGAGTATATCATAGCTCATCCACGTACCTTCGGGTATATAGGGCAGTGTTACAATACGTATAGGGCAGTGTTACAATACGTAAAGTATAAAGGAATGCTCTCATTGTGCGGTTTCACATTAGACAACGCTAATACAAATTGGGCCTCCACGTAATTTTGGGTATATATGGGAGGACAACACTAGGTTTCCATCCATCCTTTGGTAACCAAGTCAGCTACCTTGTACACTGTGATACACTGAACACAACATTCGGGGAGTTTTCCTGCCCATACTTCTCGGTTTGCTGGGAGGTCTTTTGCAGTTCACAGTTGCTTGGTAAACCTTTTTCCTGGATTACCCCTTTTTGTTTATTTCTTTTTTGTCATAAAATCAATCAGAAATCATGGAGGAACATCAACCCTTACCCTGTCGTTCACGAAGGACAGTGAGTAAACCACCTTTACTGCCCAAAGCTACACCTATCCAGTCAAAGCAGTCTCGTTTGATTGAATCCAGTACTTCACAAACTTTTGTTTCTTCGTCTGAATTACTAGAAACACCTAACCGGTAAGTACTTTGACCCCAGTTACTCCTACAATTACTAGTACATCTATTACTGAGTTGGAATCTCCACAATTACCTGAGGACACTAGAACTAAATCTAGTGAAACGATAACCCAAGTTGTTCAACAACAAGTTGATTCTCAACCTGAAGTTGTTCAACAAGAAATTACTTCTGAACCTGAATCTGTTCAACCAGAAGTTGATCCTGAACCTATCACCTTTCAATTAGAATTTACTTCTAAACCAGAAGTTGTTCAAAAAGCCCAACTTGAACCTGTTCATTTACCATAACACTTGGATGTTGAAGTTGAACAATCAGAAGTTGTTACCATACCGGAAGAAGATCAACCGGTACATCCTCAGACATCCGTAATTGTCGAGACTTCCCCTTTACCTCAGGAATGAATAACGGAAATATATTATGGACCTGACCGTGAAATCCTTCCACCTGGTTTGATTTCAATAGAAGAGGAACCTGAGGTAGAAACACCTAGAACTCCATTCCATTTTGGAACTAGACTTTACTTTTATCCTCATACTCCTCATTTTACTACTTTTGATCTTGATTACTTTCAGACACCCGTTGATTCGTTAGGAAATTTATTTGGAGATTTGACTATGGCAAAGTCAACATCCCAAACTATACCATCTGTTATAGCTACGAAAGAATCTTCTATCGCAACCTCTTTGGTGTTTACTACGACACCTGAGTCAAATTTGTATGGTTTTCCATCCATCCCATCGGGTTACCAATCTTTATCTGGAACCCACTCAGGTGTTGATTCTAGCCCTTGGTCTTCACCAATGTCCTCTACAGGAATTTTATCGCATTCTTCATTAACAGATACTGAATAGCTAGACCCATAAAGTCAATATCAAGTTGGTTCATCTAGTTACCGTCCTATGTATCCACTTTACACAGGACTACCCCCATACGAAGAACAATATTCACAATCTCCTTATCCTCCATTTTTTGGGGGGCAACCACATGTCAGTATGCCGTCATCTTTAGGTCAGCCTAGAAGGATTGTTTGTCAATGGCAGCCAACAATGGCCGTTCAACCTAGGCTTGTGTATCCATCACAACCTATGCAATCTGTCTCATCCATACCTACTACGCCTGTTGTTACAGCTTTACCATAGTCACAAGCTCAAAATGTTGTATCTCAACCTATGCAAGTTGGTCCTTCAACCTCAGACCCCCGAGTTTCAGGTTTACAAATTCATCCTTCTTAGGCAGTTTTACAACAACCACTTATGCCTGGAATTCAACAACCTCAGGCCAGTTTACCTTTTACTGGAATGACTCATACTTACACTGGTTTAGTGTATTCACAACTTGGTCAATCTTACATTGGTGGGCAACAACCGTTAAATCAACGATCGTTGTATCAACAACAACAACAGTTGCTTCAACAACCTTGGCATCCCCAATATCAACAACAACAATTCCAGCAATACCAACCTCATCTTGGACTTGGTCAACAAGCCTATGCTAGGTTTGGACAACAACAAATGTATCCTAGTGCTGAAAAACAACCTTATACTAGATTTGCTCAACAAACTTACCCCTATCAAGGTTACCAGCAGTAGGTCCTTATGCTGGTATGCAATTACCTATTGCCCAGGAAATTCCATCTTACCTTGGTTATGCTCAACCTGACCTTAATAGACAGTTTCCTTTTGTTGCAACACTTGAATTACCATATCTAAATCGGCTCACCAATGATCCAATTCTTTATGCACCTTCGTGGCCGATGATTCCTCATAAATTACCTTCCAATATTCCGAAATTCAATGGAAACCCTACAGAAGAACCGTCCAACCATGTCATGACTTTTCATTTATGCTATTCATCAAACTCCTTAAATGATGATTTAGTTAGACTATGTCTTTTCCAGATAACGCTTACTGGTTTGGCTGCAAAGTGGTACATTGAGATACCACGAGCTTACTTTGATAACTTTACATCCTTAGCTACTGCGTTTTTAACCCACTTCCAGTTACCCATACGATATGAAACTGGAACGGAAATATTAACCAAATTTAAATAGACTACTACTACTCATATCTCTGATCATATTCATGAGTGGCGTCATCATTTTCGAATGGTCAAAACTTATGTTCTTGATCAGCTTTTAGCTGAGTGGTTTAAACAAACCTTGTTTCCATCTATCACTAAGGATGTGGCGAAGGGTGGAGTTGTCATCAAAGAGCAAGTAATTGCTAGTGCCCAACATTTGGACTTGATTTATACACAGTCTGGCACACTCTATGACAAGATCCCGAATGCACCCTGACCAACTTTCACTGTTCCTCCACCACCATTGAGTAAGGACTCTCATGTCAGTGACGGTGTGATTGGTTCTTCGAGCACACAAACGGCAGGTAGACCATCTGGTCAAACACTTGCCATTTCCAAGAAAACTTCAAATGCATCTGATAACACTCTTTCTTCCAAAATTAATGTTGTGTCATCTGACAAAGGCAAGAATCAAAAGCAACCAGGAAGGAAGAAGAAGGGGAAAAACAAGAAGAAACAAAATAATCCCCCTCAAGAGAAATCATATGATTCCTCTCCTTCGGCTAGGAAACATTGTTACCCCTATTTAATTTGTAACGATGAACACTTTACACGAGATTTTCCACACTGCTCTGAAGTCTCAAAGCTTCTTAAGACTTCTAGTACATCTATAGTGTTGACTGATCCTTTTCTGAACCCGGAGACACATATGGTTGCTACAAATCATGCTTCCACTTCCCAAGTGCTTATGCTATCCACCTCTAAGCCTAAAATTGATGTTTTGGTGTCAACACAAAGTAAATATTATGGAAATCAACCACCTTCTTCGAATAACCAGGCCACTGATCAACCTAATCCTTCAACTTTGACTTCGTCTGATCCTATTCGACCACCTATTGCACCAGAGTTAACAATAAAACCACCAAAGGGAGTTGTACATAAATCAACATTTAACCCTCTAGCTCGAGCAACACATAACTATAACATAGTAGAATATTTGGCTCAGTCAACTTCTGCTATGTCGACGCTAGAGGTGCTTCAAAATTGTCCCTCCCAAAAGCAAGCTTTGTTGTTAGAAATTGGTGGAATTGACCCAACTGATTCTAATCTTGTGGTTTTCAACCATGCAGGTTATATGCCACAGTTACCAGCACAATTAGCATTCCTAATTCAAGTAAATGCCTTGAATAAACTTATTCACCAAACCATTATTGATGAGGGGGAATCTACTTGTATTATGTCAGTGAATTGCTGGAAAACACTTGGTTCATTGCCTTTGTCACGTTCACCAACAACATTAAAAGCTTTTGATGGTCGCACATATACGCTTGTGGAATATTGAGTAATCTGCAAATTGAATTGGGGGCAAAACAGTAACTGTTGAAGTTGAGGTTGTTGACAAACCCCTTGAATACAACATTTTTCTAGGAAGACCATGGGTTCATGCTATCGATGTTGTGGTTTCGACATACTTTCGTATGATTGCATTCCATCATAAAGGCGGAATCACAGTTATCGATGAACTCACCTTCTTCGCCTCTAGTTCATAGGCTACGGGAAGCATTCCCTTAGTTAACAAACCCCCGCTATCTCTTCAAAGCATTGGTGTAGGTCTCTGCAATGATTCTTCCCTAATGGGTACTTTTTCACTACCATCACCGTCAAACATGGCGGAAGTGATAAAATTTAAGACTTGCAACATGATATCTTCCACTTCATCTGATTTAAGGAAGATTACCAATAGTTCTAAAGTTGATACTAATAATGAAATCATGCCACTAAGCCCCATTAAGATTGCATAGAAATCAATATTTATGGCTTGTGTGGCGAACCCAACTCCATATTCGCCAATTGTATGGGTAGATCGTTCATTAGAATATGGTACTTCCTCCAATCCTTTTCACGTATATTTTCTACTGATGAAGGAATCATCCAATCAATGATGATAGAATAAGAACCATGGGAAGATTATCATCATCATTCCCATCTTCTAGATCACATAGAATATTTTTAAAATGAAATTAATCACCCTTCAGTTGTTGATTTTCTTTCGAATTCTGTTTTTATAGATACAGTAGATTCTGAGCGAAACTTGTCAAATATCGAAGAAACTATTTATATTAATATTTTGACCAAATGTAAAGTTGTAGAAAACATTCATGTCGAAAAATCTTGTTCTCCATCAGAACTTGATATTTACCATGCTCTCTTTCATAAATTCCGAGATATATTTGCATGGTCATATGAGGATATGCTAGGTATTGACTCTAGTATAGTTGAACATGAAATTAAAATGTATCGTGATGTCAAACCAATATGACAATTCCTCCATCCTGTTCATCCAAAGAAGGCTACTGCCATTAAAACAGAGGTTGAAAAACTTTTGCATGTTGGTTTCATATACCATGTTCCTATTACTGATCGGGTTTCCAATATTGTTCATGTCATGAAGAAACAAGGGACAATACGAGCGTGCATCGATTATAGGGATGTTAAGCAAGCTTGTCCAAAAGGCAATTATCCTACATCCTTTATCAACCATATTATTGATGAATGTGCTGGATGTGAAATATTTCCATTCATGGATGGTTTTTCAGGCTATAATCAGATCAATATCTGCCCAGAGGACTAATCTAAAACTGCTTTTATTTGTCCATGGGGCACATCCGCTTACGAGAGACTCCCTTTTGATTTGAAGAATGCAGGGGCAACTTTTCATAGGGAGATGAGTTATGCCTTCCATGAAATCAAACATATTGTTCAACCATACCTTGATGATTTACCTGCTCATTCACGAAAGCGAACTGATCACCCGCAGCATTTGAGAGCTATATTTTTATGATGTCAACACTACAAAATACGACTCAATCCACACAAATGTGTGTTTTGTGTTGGCTCTGGTCAGTTGCTTGGTTTTGTAGTGTCTAAGGAAGGAATTTGACTCGTCCCACTCAAGGTTCAGGAAATTCTTGACTTACCTCCACCTTCCAATCTACTACAATTACAGAGACTCCAAGGGAAGGCTAACTTTCTGAGGAGATTCATTCACAATTATGATGAAATGGCTAAAGGATTTACTCGTATTTTGAAAAAGGGGATACCCTTCCATTGGCATCAGGTTGCACAAGATTCCTCTGACGCTCTTAATGGTACCTTGATTAGAGCGCCAGTAATGTATTTCACCCAATTATCAAAACGACTACTTCTTGTATCTCACCGTCGCAAATACAACCATTGTTATGGTTTTAGTCCATGAAGAAGATGGAATTGAGCATCCAATATATTATTTGATTCACAGTCTCAATGAAACAGAAGTTAAGTACTCTTATGCCAAAAATATAGCTTTGGCAGTTGTCCAAGATGTACAAAGATTTCACCACTATATCCTGCTTTGAAAGATCACTGTCATTTCAGATTGCAACCCTATGACATATATTTTTTCACATCAACTGTTGGGGGGGAAATAATCAAAATGGATCGTCATTTTGCAGGAATTTGATTTGGAATTCGTCAAGTCCAAATCAAAGAAATCTCTAGTTTTCGCCGAGCTTCTTTGCAACCTTCCCTCGAATATCAGAACCATCAATTCTAGATAGTCCTTACCAAAATGATTTAAACTTTCCTCAACTTTTGATATCATGGCTTGTTCATATGCAATGACTAGCTTGCCTTCATGGAAAACACAAAGTTAATCTTATGGTCAAAATGAGGTGATTTAGCACTCTTTTAGTAAAAAATGCTCCTTACAATCAATGAGATGAAAAGGAGTGAACCTAGTGGTAGTTTTAGTAGATTCCGTATAGGCTTATAAAGATGGGAATAAATTGTAATGATAGTTGGTCCTATGTTTTTTCATGGTATGATGGAGCATGGTTTTAGGATTTTATTAATGGCCTTGTTTCCATAAGGTATGGTATTGTCTAGTGCAGATTTGCATTAGGCCTACTAGACTAACAACCAAAGAAAATGCATCTTAAGAATAATCACTAAAGAAGAATTAAGGCCTTCCAAAAATAACTAGGAGTATGGTCATGTAATGACAATTTAGGGCTAAAAAAAATGCATAAACAACAAATAAGGATTATGATAGCCTAAAAAGGAAGCATTAACCATGCATAATACTAGATTTTGCTTTTTATTTAATTTATTGATGCAATTCCTAATTTATCATCTACAAACATTCAACATAAATTCAATTTTTATGTACAATTCCTCCCTAAAACCTAGAGGCTAACCCTAGACATCAAAACAAGGAAAAGAAGAAATTTAATAGATTTTATGGATGATCAACACAATAATGATTAGTTCCTTATACTAAATGGGTTTAACAGTCTCTTCTAGGGACAAAATTCCATTTCATGGAGTAAGGGGGATGACTAGAGCATCCGCTTTTGAAACCCTAACTTATTTCCTTGTGAGGAAGGAATGCGCAATCAAAATTTCCTTATATATTTTAAGAGTACAATTATGCATAGTATAATAGAGCAATATTTCAAAAATAGAATTAGCATTTAGTCATGGCACAAAATAGAAACCCTACTAGCACAAATATAATATGAAATATATAGAAGATAGAGCATGAAACTTACAAAATTATCCAAGAAACACTTATTTCAATCCTAGGCCCAACATATCGATACAAAATACCATTTCCTTAAGAATTCACACCATAGAAAAGTCACATATTTTCCCAATTAGCGAAAAGGACTAATTCACACTTTTTGTTAGAAAAGAATGATAAATTATGTGATGATTCAAAATTGAATAAGGGATCCTCTATGACGCTTCACCACCCCTTTTTTATATCTAAAGGAATCAACAACTAGGTCAGTCTCGTATTCACATGACATGGGGTCAGCTCTAGCCACTACAACTATAAACTTTAGGGGCATATGTATGCTCCTTCCACATGCACAGGTGAATTGGGGGGATTTGAACACTAGACCTCCTTGCACATAATACTTCATTTACATGGAAATCACCATTTTAGTTTCCCCCTGAGGGATTCACCACCCTTATTTCCATTAATTTACAATAAAATTCCCGAATACAAGTTTATTATAATGCTCAACAAGTTACAGGTTACAATCAACTTCATAATAGCTCAAAACATAACAAAAAAAATTCAAAATAGCCCACACATTTAGGATAAAATCCTCCTCCACAATGACGCCATCCTTCAAGAGAGCCGAAAATGTGACAATCAAGTGACAAATAGGCTAATAATTGCTCCATAATAATAATAATAATAAGTAGCTCAAATTCCATGTGTATGCACCCAAAATTGCATCCAAACCATGATATCATCACCAAGGTGCCCTAAATCACCCTTCTAAGGGAAATAGGGGTGAGGTGGCATCAATATTCTCAAGCATTGGGATCCATAAATTATGTGAAAACCCTCTCCTATAATCTCAATGATAATTAGCATCATCAACAAGAAACAACTACCAAGGAGTGTTAAGACCGGCCTTTAGGTGTCCTAGGTCCATCTGGCCACATCTCCAATAAATCCAACACCAAGCCTCATTGTCTTAGTGTTTCAGTATTTGGTGGTACTTCAAATGTGAAGTAACATGTGGAACTATCATAAACCTCAATGATCTGCTATAGGTAGAGAGTGTTGCATCAACAAGTTCGTACCTGCTCTTTGGAATGGGAAAAATGACCTCTAGAATGTTGCTAAAATGGATGGAAATCATCTCAGGGGGCCTATAGTACTGCAATAACACCACTTGAAAAAACCTTACTTAAAATAAAGTGAAACCATACCTCATTAGGGACAATAACCATAAATGTGTCATAGTGGACCATACCTAATGTTAGGGGCACAATAATACTTTAGAGAAAGATCACCTTCAAATGTATAACTAGATAAAGTCTTGTAAACAAGTTTCCTCCTTATGTTAGGGATTATTTGTTCATGACCCTAATAGATGTTTCTAGAACCCAAGGAGGAGACATGTCCCAAGTTAGCCCATGAATCCAAAGGTGTGTCTAAAATACGGTGGGTGTGGAGTGGGAATGACTTTAGGATAAGTTGTCATAGCCATATGACCAGCTAATGGAGGTCCAGTATCCTAATTCTATATATTTAAGGAGGGAAAAATAATGGAGGAATTATATACCCCTTTCATAGGTCTACCTTTTCCACCCTTCTAATGTTCCTTTTTTTTTTATGATTTGATTTGTTTTGGTTGCATAGCTCAGGAGTCAAAGACTACTTTTGATATTTTTCATTGCCCTTTTTGGATGAGTCAGTTTATTTCTCGTCAAGGTTGGGACTATACAAGAGTTCCTTTTTATGGATGACTTGTTGTGTGCTTGAGGAACTGGGTGATGCTAATGAGGAGGGTAAAGCTCATGCTATTCTTTTACCCACGTGATAAATAAATGTCCCAACTGTCTTTTGCATTTTGTATTGTATTTTCATCATGAATTTCATATGACTTTATCTCTCTTTTAGCTGCATTAACCTCTAGGGCTAAGTTTTCAAGCACCAAACTCAAGGATGAGGATGAAAGGTGTCAATCCCAATGACCAATGACCACTAGCCCAAATAATGGAGATGAATAAAAGGGGACGGAAAGTGGTAAGTATAGAATATCTTAGACACACTACTTCAATCAATTCCTTCCCACTATTGCCCTTCCTAAAACACGAAGGCCTTAGAGGAGGTCCTAGTAGACTAGAGTAAAAAATTAACCTCTCAGGTGAAGTGAGGGAACATGATTACAGTCAAGATCAATCAACAATCCAATTTTCCCTTTAATACATATTTTTATACCCATAGAATTAAGTGGAAACACATGATCGCAAAATGGTTAAAGTACCTATCGATGGATGACCCACCTTCCTTCAAGAAGGAATGTGCAATGAGAGAGAGAGAGAGAGAGAGAGATCTGACTGGAGCAAGAAGTGGAGGATTTTGACATCAAATTATGTGTTGATCACATAGGGTTGTTGGATGGTTATATTTCCAGGGAGGAGAATTTTTTCTCCTATGGGCTTCCCACATTTTATTGGGTAACATTTGGCTCCAATTCAAGGACATGTGCTCACCATTGAGCTTATGATCCATCTTCTCAAACAAGGAGTGCATGAGAATTGGAGTAATCCTTGGGGTGTACAGGCCTATTACTTGTACACTTACAAAAACTTGTTGTTAACACCTAAGCAGGGTGTTTATTGTCATCTTTGTGATTATAGGATAAAATAATACTAAAAATAAAGTATTAGCTAAACATGATATCTAACTACTATGTAGACACATTATCATGATCAATATCAAAAGGAGGATGCACACGAAAGAATGCATGAGACAAAATGCTACTAATTCTAAGATGTTTAGAATACAATGGATCAACTAAATATAGTCATACAACCAACAAATCCCACATGTGATTATATCATATCAAGCCTCTTACCCCTATGTGTATAGTAAGATAGTACAAGGAAATATCAACAACCATTATCTCATAATACATGTTAGCTCTAAGATGCAGTGCTGACTTTTTGAAGGTCAACAAGAAGTTTCGGTCTGCTTTGTTGTTCGTAAAAGGGGTCCCACACGGGCCATTTCCTACTCCTTATCTTAATCCGCTCCCACTTTACCCTTTCTTTCCTAACTTAACTTGCGTGCCCCAAAAAATTCCTTTTTGGCCTTAGCCCCAAGCGTAATAGCCAAAATCCCCATAAAACCTCGCCCATACACCTTATGCACCTATAGCACATTTCCCGACAATGTCTCATACCCTCACCGCATCTCCGCCATTGATCTTTCCAGCCAATCCAAAGGTCCACGTCCCATTCGATACACCAACTTGTTCGATGCTCCTCCGCCGTTAGATCACCCCCACCAGATCTAACGGTCATTGTCCATATCGCGTGGACAACAAGCGTGATACGTACCCGCCCGATGAGGGCGATTTTTCTTCTTCCCCGCCACTACGTGTCATCCTGTGGATGGCATCGGGGGAGTTTTGACCCTTACTGCTTACCGCCCGATGCCCGTGCGATGAAAACCATTTACCACTCAAATCAAATAACTCCACGTGTTATCACCCGCACATCTCCGCCACCCGATAGCTGTCTGATCTGCCTACCTGAAGATCCAACAGCCCAGACATATTTTGCTCACATCATGACCGCTAGCCTCCAAAAATGATCTCCACCGCACACCTCCCTTGATTTGACGACCACCATTCACAATCATTCACGACTGTTCATCTGCCCATGCATCCCATACCCCATATCCTGTCTGTTGCATGAAGGGGAAGATGGCTGACTCTGTCAGTCTGGTGACAGTCTGACCATAAAATTGAATTAAAAGAGCATGGCCTAAGGATAAAAGGACACAGCACGACTCAGCAACTGAATTAAACAGTTATGGAACTCCACTGCCATGATCAATCCAACCACCTAAAGGATAGCACAGTACCAGATCTGATCAGGTTTTCGTAGTGGATAAAATAACTATGTTCAAAGATGCTATTAGACAGTTAATGATAGTTGGTGGTCAAGTAAGACCCTCCATCCCTAAATGGCTAAGGGCCATTGTAATGATAGACTATAAATGGCCAGAAGAAAAATGTAGCCAGGGTTGGCAATTGTGTTTCGGTTCAACTTCTGGAGACTGTAGATACTTTGTAACTTGTAGCGCATCATCTTCATTTTCAGCAATGCAAGATTCTTTTGTTGTTAATTTCTCAATGCCCATTTCTTCTCTGTTCTAAGCTTGTGCCTACTGTGTTGTATTCATGATTTCTTCTAAATTCTAATACTAGATAATTGTCATCTTATCACTGGATTAGATAATTGAATGCACCAGCGGGTGGGTCACTCAGGTTTTTGTTGTATCTAATGCAAGATAATTGTCATCTTATCTCTGCATTGATAGATTAGATTTGCAAGCTTCTTGACTAGTTGCAACTGGCCATCATACATTCTGTATGTGTCTGCTGGTGTGGTTAGTATTCTTCGCCTACTCATCTAATTCCCAAATTGTTGAGCATTGGTGGTCTAAAGCCTTGTAGTATGAGGGTGTTCATGCATGTCTGGAGTGAAAACAGAGTAGAAGTGGTTATCTGGCTTGAACCAAACCATCACCCATTCCAATAAGTTCCTAGAACCATATTGAAAATTATATGTTACCAGGCATCTTCGAGCTACAACCTAGGAGAGTTTCCTAGAGTCCTAACATAATTGGTGCCATTGCTGGGGAAAGGAGATTGAAACTCAGCTTCCTTGGGAAAACAACACAGATCCAGCTTTGATGATAGACAAAGTTTGGACACATTTTTGGTTGTAATCATCTATGTAGCGACTCTACTGGAGGTCGAACCTCTTGGCGACTCCACATCATAGTTCTATCTCAGTTTGTGAGGCACACTCAAAGAAATCCTTGGAAATCACCAGCTGACCCAGTACCTAACCCTGAGAGGATTATCAAGGAAAGAAAGACATCACAAAAGGGAGCATCAGGATCAGCTAAACCTAAACAATCTTATGCATCTCTGCAAGAAAGGCTTGTAACTAAGCACATACATATTGAGAATATAGCCTCTAGCACTAGCAGTCAAGAGAAATTTTCAGAGATTCATATAGCTCCCTTTTCTTTAGGCCCTCCTTTGGATTTTAGCCCAAAGGAAACCTCCCCTCCTGTCCATCATATTCCTTTAACCCTGTCAGTTATTTCTCAACTCCCTGTCTTTCAGACTTCCAACACTCTTTCATCTACCCCAGTCATGGCAGGCCCACAAGAACCCACCAAAATGGAAAGAATCATAGTTGCTAGGTATGGGCCCTTGGTATTGCCTACTCCCTTGAATGCCATGCATGTAGGAGAATATCAAAAGTACACGCCTAAGTTCACTGGGATAGAGGGAGTCATAACAAAAGAACATCTTAAGTCATTCTATAGTTATGAAAATAATCTAGACATTAGTGAAGATGATGTGTGGATGAGAGTTTTTGTCCAAAGCCTTGATGGAGAGGCAAGAAAATGGTTCAGAGAATTAACCCCTAGGTCTATAACAGACATTGAGGCCTTAGATGATGTGTTCCTAAAGCATTGGGGGAATAATAAATATTTGTTCTATTATCATACTGAGTTTGGCAACCTAAAAAGGGAAAATGGGGAGTCATTGTTCGATTTCAATAAAAGGTTTAACTGCATGTACAACAAGATACCAGCTGAAGTGAAACCTATTCCCACCTTTGCGAAACTCACCTATGCCAATGCCTTTGATTCTGACTTCTGCCTGCTATTGAGAGAAAGAAGATGTGATTCTCTGGCTGAAATGCAGGATGCAGCCTTGGAAGTAGAGTCCAACATCATGGTTACAGAGAAACTCAAGGGAAATGTTGACCGAAGGAGACAGAGGGGTGAATCTTCTTCATCTTCAAACCCCAAAATAGAAAAAATAACCAAGATGATAGAGTCATTGGCCTCTGAAATCTCCAAGCTGAAGGTTGAGCAACATTCAGGGAGAGGAAGGGTTCCTAATACATTTTCTCCTAGAAATCCAAATCTATATAGGAGAGCAAATGAACAATTGCAGATCATGCAAAGTGGAAAAGAGGCCAATGAAGAATAGAAGGTGAAGACTCCTTTTCAGAACGTAGTCATGGAGGAGGAGCAGTTTGATGAAGAGGATGAGATCCACTGCATGGAAGACAAAGGCAGTGCTTCCTTTTTGAGATTAGATGGCCATGAAGAGTCATTGCTGAAGGACCAGACCAGCCAGGAATGGGACAGAGAAGTTGTTCTGCAAACTGAAAATCAGCAGAGATATAACCTAAGGACAAGGATGAGTAATGGAAAAGAAAGCCCTGTCCAAAGAGTTGTTTCTCCTATAGAGCAGCAAGTTAATAAGCAAAAGCAACCAACAACTGATCCCAACGTCCTCAAAGCACCATCTCAAGAGGTAAGAGGTCATGACAAGTCCCCTTCCCTTTTCAGTTTCGAATCAGAAGTCTAGAATTTGAAAATATATGTACCTCTGATAGAACTAGTAACGAATGAGGCCTTTAAGAAACCCATCCTTGATTCCCTTGAGCTCAAAGCCACACAAGCATCAAATGACTGTGTAAATTTGCAAGATGACAAACTTGCAATTGTGCTTAGCCCAATGACTGAACCTGCTGATGACAATTCCCCATCTTTTTATGTCTCCTTGACCATTCATGACAAAATCCTTCACAACTGCCTGCTGGACACAAGTGCTAGTCATAATCTAATGCCCAAGGTTGTCATGGATGAGTTAGGCCTTGATATCACCAGACCTTATCATGACTTGTTCTCTTTCAATTCTAGAAAAGTGAAATGTCTAGGGTTGATCAAAGACTTGGCCATCACCTTATCTGAACTACCCATGAAGAGCATGATGATGGACATTGTAGTAGCAGATGTCCCCCATAAGTTTGGCATGCTACTTTTCAGAGGATGGGTGAAGAGGTTGGGCGGGACATTGCAAAATGACCTGTCCTATGCCATTGTCCCAGCTTTTGGGGGAGAAAGCAGAAGGTTGTACAGGGAAACCCAGTTGGCATATATCATTAGTGATGAAAAGAATCCCACTAATTATCCCATTTATGTTGTGGACACTGATTTTGGAGCATGTAATCTCCAAATTGAAGAATCCCAACTGGCCTCAGTGCAACTCAAGAAACCAGTATGCTAGGTCATGGAGATGGAAGGGCCACATATTTGGGATATGTTCTTTGATGGAGCTTGCTCTAGGGAAGCTGGAGGAGCATGTGTAGTGATGGTATCCCCAACACAAGAATGCATACATCTGTCTTTCAAGCTAACTTTTCAGTTCACAAACAATATAGCAGAGTATGAGGCTTTGATATTAGGCTTAAACGCTGCTAAAGAAATGGGAATTAGAGACATAAAGGTGTTTGAAGATGTCGATCTCATCATTCAACAAGTAAACAAAACGTTCTAAGCAAAGCACCCCAGGCTAAAAGCATACAGAGATGAGGTATGGAGGCTCAAAGATTCTTTTAGTAGCTTTTGTATCTCATATATTCCCATATTCAAAAATCAGCTTGTTGATTCCCTTGTTGTTTCTGCTAGTATGTTCATTCCTCCCATGCTCACTAAATTGGCTTATGACGTTCAAGTAAAATATAGACCATCTCTACTTGATAATGTCAAATAGTGGAAAGTTTTTGAGGATGATGATGAAGTCAATAGGTTTCTGCAAGTCATTGATGAATTATCTGAAATGCAAATTGATCAAGAGAATGAGTCCATGGAGGACTATCACTAGTCTCAACTAAGAAACAGAATTGTCCCAGACAGTATTGTACAATTGCTCAGTAACCATATACCTAAAGGGTTGGTGCCTCTAGAGAAGTTGTTTGACCATAATGATGTGCCCTATAAGACTGCCTAGAAAGAAAATAAGTATGCAGTCCATAGGCATAACATAGGGAGCCCGGATCATCCAAAGTATATAAATCTATTCACCCACTTGTCTACTATCCAAAGATCTGAATAATGCACCCTAATGAAGCAATTTGTTGATGTCTTTGCCTAGAAGTATAGTGACCTTAATACTTATGACAAAAACATCATTCAGCATAAGATCCCACTGGAGAAAGACACCATCCCTTTCAAGCAGAAGCTAAAACCCATAAACCCTCTCTTACTCCCTTTGATTGAAAAGGAAATTAAGAAATTGTTGGCTACCAAGATCATAGTTCACCTGAGTTATTTGAAGTGGGTAGCCAACCTGGTAGTCATCAGGAAGAAAATTGGGGAAATTAGGTTGTGTGTTGACTTCAGGAACCTGAACAAATGCTCCAAGAAAGACAACTATCCCCTACCCAAGATGGAACATTTGCTGCAAAAGTTTTTAGGGGTGCGAGTCATGTCTCTCTTGGATGGATTTTCAGGGTACAACCAAGTTGTTGTGCATCCAAAGGACCAAGAAAAGACTGCCTTCACCACTCCTTTGGGCACTTTTATGTACTCCAAGATGCCCTTTGGACTGATGAATGTTGGGGCCACCTTTCAGAGGGCCATGGATATAGCTTTTGTAGGAGAGAAGGAAAAGTTTGTCCTAGTTTACCTGGATGATATAACAGTTTACTCCAGCAGTCATCAGGATCATTTACAGCATTTGAAGAAAGTGTTTCTGAAGTGCAGAAGGTTTGGGATTTCAATGAATCCTAAGAAGTCACAGTTTTCTCTGGAAGAAGGGAAACTTTTAGGACATATAGTTTCTGTTGTAGGTGTCAAGATTGATCTAGAAAGAGTTAAAGCAATGCAGACATTGTCTGTCCCAAGGTCCAAAAAGGACATTCAATCCTTTTTGGGCAAGATCAATTTTGTGAGGAGGTTTATTCCCAATTTTGTAGAACTACTGAAACATATTACCTCCATGCTGAAAAAGGGATCAGAGATTAAATGGATAGATGCAGCAAGAAGCTCTTTTGAAGCCATCAAACGAGCTATTATGGAAGCCCCCACTCTAATCAGCCTATACTATAACAAGGAGTTCCATATCTTCTCTTTTGCTTCCTGTGACACCCTTGCAGTAGTCTTTTTACAGAAGGATGATGAACATACAGAGCACCCAGTGGCCTTTGTCAGGAAAAGTTTAAGGGACACTGAATTAAGATATAACATAATTGAAAATCAGGCTTATGCTCTTATTAAGTCTTTAAAGGCATTCCGAATATACATTCTACACTCCAAGGTGATTGCCTATGTACCCACTACCTAAGTGAAAGATGTCCTAACACAGCTAGATGTTGATGGAAGAAGGGCTAAATGGATTGCAAAGCTCATTGAATTCAACATAGAATTGAAGCCCACCAAGCTTGTCAAATGCCATGGCCTTGCTCAGCTAATGGCTGAAGAAAATTGTAGAATGTTGGACATAAACTACATAGGTGTAGATTCAGAAGTTGAACAAGCAGAGGAGGCAACAGAAGAACGAAGGCAGAACCAGTCATTGGAAGAGAACTTGGCTACTTGTGAATGGTATTCCAGCATAGCTCATTTCTTGTTGAAGCTAGAAGTTCCCCCAGGCCTTAGTTCAAGTCAAGCCAGGACTATTAAGCTCAAAGCAGCCAAGTTTTGCATCAATAAGAACCTACTTTATTGGAGGGACCCAACTAGAATCCTCTTAAGATGTCGAGACAAGGAGCAATCTGTGGAAGTCATGCACCAGTTCCATTCTAGCATCTGTGGAGGACATCATTATTGGAAAACCACAACCCACAAGATCCTAAAGGCTGGGTATTATTGGCCTAACCTGTTCTCTTATGTATTTTCATTTGTGAAATATTGTGACAAGTGTCAGAAGTTTTCACGAAGACAACAACTGAAATCTTTGCCCCTGAAACCAATACATACTAATGGCCCTTTCTAGCAGTGGGGTTTATTTCATAGGGGAGATTAATCCCCATTCCAGTGGCCAACATAGATGGATTTTAGTAGCCACTGATTATTTTACCAAATGGATTGAGGCCATCCCCACTAAGAAATTTGATCACCAAGTTGTCATGAAATTCTTGACATGAACATTTTTACCAGATTTAGCTGCCCAAACAAATTGGTCACAGATAATGTAGCAGCTTTCAGGGCAAAATATTTGGTGGACATGTGTGACTCAATGGGCATTAAATTAGTGCATTCCACCTCATATTATCCTCAGGGTAATGGCCTAGCAGAATCATCAAATAAAAGCCTTGTAAGGATAATCAAAAAGCTACTAGAAGACAACAAGCGGAGTTGGGATTCCAAACTAAATTTGGCATTGTGGGCTGACAAGGTTACCACTAAGAATTCCCCAAGTAATTCTCCATTCAAGCTGGTATATGGCACTGAGGCTATTTTCCCAATCTAATTGATCCTCCCTGTGGCCAAATTCTTGCAAGAAGAGGATAACGAGGAAGGTGACATAGAAAGGAGGATGAGTGACTTGGCTGAAGTTGATCAGATCAAAGATCAACTAATTGAGAGATTTGCAATACATCAAAGGAAAATCAAGGAAGCTTTTGACAGAAAGGCAAAGATCGACAATTTGCAGGTTGGTGATTGGGTTCTCAAATGGGATACAGTGAAGGAAAAGAAAGGCAATCATGGTAAATATGATGCTCTGTGGACAGGACCATTTGTCATCTCTCAGGTCCAAGGAAACAATACTTTCATGCTGCAAAGTTTGGAAGGAGAAACTGTTTTTGATGGCCCAATCAATGGGCAATTTTTGAAAGTTTATTTTTCTTAAGGCTTCCAGGCCTTAGTATTGTAAATATGTTATTTTTCAAAGTTTTAGTGTAGGCTTAGATAGACTCCATGCCCAATGGAATATTAGGCAATATTTATAATCTTGTTTCTTATGTAGAAGGCAGTGGTCTACGGTTCTTGAAACCTCATAGGGAGGATTTCATCCCCAGAAGGAGCCAGTGTTAGCTCTGAGATGCAGTGCTGAATTTTTGAAGGTCAACAGGAAGTTTCGGTCTACTTTGTTGTTCGTAAAAGGGGTCCCACACGGGCCATTTCCTACTCCTTACCTTAATCTGCTCCCACTTTACCCTTTCTTTCCTAACTTAACTTGCGTGCCCTGACAAATTACTCTTTTTCCTTATCCCCAAGCGCAATAGCCAAAATCCCCATAAAACCTCACCCATATGCCTTATGTGCCTATAACACATTTCCCGACAACATCTTGTACCCTCACCGCATCTCCGTCGTCGATCTTTCCCAGCCAATCCAATGGTCCACGTCCCATCTGATACACCAACTTGTCTGATGCTCCCCCGCCATTAGATCACCCCCACCAGATCTAACATCATCGCCCATATCGCGTGGACAACAAGCGCAATAAGTACCCGCCCGATGAGGGCGGTTTTTCTTTTTCCCTGCCGCTACGTGTCATCCCGTGAATGGCATTGGGCGATTTCTGACACTTACCACTTACCACCCGATGCCCACATGATGAAAACCATTTACCACTCAAATCAAATAACCCCACGCATTATCACTCGCACATCTCTGCCACCCAATAACCGGCTGATCTGCCTGCCTGAATATCCAATGGCCCGGACATATTCTGCTCACATCATGATTGCTAGCCTCCAAAAACGATCTCCACTGCACACCTCCCTTGATCCAATGTCCACCATTCGCGATCATTCACGACCGTTCATTTTCCCATGCATCCCATACCCCACGTCCTATCTATTGCACAAAGGGGAAGATGGCTGACTCTGTCAGTCTGGTGATAGTCTGACCATAAAACTGAATTAAAAGAAGAGCATGGCCGAAGGATAAAAGGACACAACACGACTCAGCAACCGAATTAAATAGTTATGGAACTCCACTACCATGATCAATCCAACCACCTAAAGCATAGCACAGTACCAGATCTGATTAGGTTTTCGTAGTGGATAAAATAATTACGTTCAAAGATGTTATCAGACAGTTAATGATAGTTGGTAGTCAAGTAAGACCCTCCATCCCTAAACGGCTAAGGGCCATTGTAATGATAGACTATAAATAGCCAGAAGAAAAATGTAGCCAGGGTTGGCAATTGTGTTTCGATTCAACTTCTGGAGACTGTAGATACTCTGTAACTTGTAGCGTCTCATCTTCATTTTCAGCAATGAAAGCTTCTTTTGTTGTTAATTTCTCAATGCCCATTTCTTCTCTGTTCTAAGCTTGTGCCTACTATGTTGTATTCATGATTTCTTCTAAAGTCTAATACTAGATAACTGTCATCTGATCACTGGATTAGACAATTGAATGCATCAGTGGGTGGGTCACTCAGGTTTTTGTTGTATCTAATGCAAGATAACTGTCATCTTATCTCTGCATTGATAGATTAGATTTGCAATCTTCTTGACTAGTTGTAGCTAGCCATCATACATTCTGTATGCGTCTGTTGGTGTGGTTAGTATTCTTCGCCTACTCACCTAATTCCCAAATTGTTGAGCATTGGTGGTCTAAAGCCTTGTAGTCTGAGGGTGTTCAGCCATGTCTGGAGTGAAAACAGAGTAGAAGTGGTTATCTGGCTTGAACCAAACCATCACCCATCCCAATAAGTTCCTAGAACCATATTGAAAATTATTTGTTACCAGGCATCTCCGAGCTACAACCTAGGAGAGTTTCCTGGAGTCCTAACAATACCTAAAGACTCAATCAAAGGAATAAGGGTGGGTAGTGGGAAAATGTAATAATTCAAACATAAATCATCCTTGTTGTTTTGAAAAGGGAATGATGATGAAAAGGGAGAAGAAAAAAATTTCCTACACCCTTGGATCCTTTCTTCTAACCTAAATATGTAGTAATCAGTGATCAATTTTAATCATTCTTTCCCAATAGATATCTTAGGTATACAACCCCCATTGATGTCACTAGGGATATGCCAAGAGCATGTTTTCATTATGACAAACACCTTCCAAAATTTTGTGTACACTTGAATTTCGAAGCCTACTGTGGATCTTGTGATCAGTCGTTCCATAGTCAATTGTTGGTAGATTGATACTTTTGCGCTCCCTGTTTGGATCAGAAGTGCCGAAGTCACTTGATCACACATGCTCAGTCCGCAACAATTTCATAAGTGCATCCTTTTACGCAAGCCAAGACAAGCATAGCATGTTCCATCAAGATTATTCTTGTGCGGTGTCCAATCCATGTCGACAGTCAGTGCGCACTGATAGTGATAGTTTCTCACATCCTAGTTGTGTTCGTACTTCCATTTTCGATGAGTTTTGCAAAATGTCACTTTCGTGCACCTTTTTTTCACGAGTGTCATTTTCATGTTTTCAGTTGTCACTTTTGCTTGTCATCACTCTAACTAGTTTCTTTTTCATGTTATCTTTACTCTGGCATGTGTTATTTTCATTGTCATCCACATATCGCAAGAGTCATTCGCACTTTAGAAATTGGTGTATTTTCGTATGTTAGTTGTCCCACAATGTATGTATGGTTTTTTCTTGTGGTTTCAAGGGGTTATCTTTGTGTGAATGATTTAGTCTAACCATGTAGACATTAGTCACACTCAATCACAAATTTTTAGGCATGATCGCACAAGTGTTGTCACGGTTGTCACAAAGTGTACCTTTAGTGTCGCACTTGCCGAAAATTCATCACAAGGTTGTCGCATTGAGGGAAATATGTTTTTGACATGTTTTCAGTAATCTATGTTGTCTTGTTGTCAAAGTGTTTCAAGTGTGTGATCATAGTCAATTCATATCATTGTTCACATCAGTCTCTTTGGTCCCACACTTAGCCAAGTCTTAGAAATTCCCCAGCAACCTAGCCTCATTCGACCTTCCTTAACTGTGCATTGTGTAATTCTAACCCTCAAGCTATATCTTTTGTCCCTTGAAACTACACAATGCATAGTTCCTGCTTCCCATGACTACTTCACTGCGCAGTTCCAGTGCTAGAGGCTGACCCTACCTCCCAAAATTGCGCAATTCATCCTCCCAGCTTGGCCTTAAGCTCATCCTTGACCTATTGAACTGCACAACTGCATAATGGCCTAACCTTCACTACCTCCCACAACTCTGCAGTTCTCCCAAATAGTGCTAAATATCTCAACTAAGCTCACTGAGTCAAGAAACTGTGTAGTTTGTCTCCCCAGTGTTGCCTGAACTATGCACTGCGTAGTCTCAAGGATCAAGTCTCAGTCTAAGCTCTTGAACTACGCAATTACGCAATCACTTGGGCTCTTCTCTCCTCCTGAACTACGTAATAGGATGATCTAGTTCCTATTCCCTCATCCTGTCACCCTGAGCTCTCAGACTACGCAGTTTTCTTCCTTAGCTTAGCCTGAACTACCCACTGCAAAGTCTCAAGGATTAAGCTTGCTCCTGACTTCTTGAACTATGCAATTGTGTAGTTACGTAGCCTCTTTCCTAGCCATTCATTTGGTCTCGGCTCAATCAGTGGATCAATATGCACCATCCTCAATTAGGGGTTTATCGAACTGATATCATCTTGTCGTGAGTGGATTACAGACACAAGTACTCTATCATGCTATGGAAAGATGATGAAGAAGGATATGGGGAAGGAGGACATGCTAGAAGACACATATGGAGCTAAAGAAACAAGATGATCATCAGGTGAGAAGACGAAGGAACACCAAACTCTAATAGAAGATGAAGATGAAGATCACATGGAAGACTCATTATATTCAATTCATAAGGAGGAGGGGGAAGAAGAACATGTACCATCTTTTCAAGAAGACACAAACAAAGAATTAGCAAGAAGGAAAACTTGGCACTGTCACATCATCATGCAGTTCATGTCATTAGTGTCATGTCATGTCCTGTCACAAGTCATCATATGCCACATTGTTATTATGGATTATCTAAATACCTATTCGAAATTTATTGTAAATTGGAAGTCTAAAGGGCACATTCAGAATATAAAGAGTCATGTAAGGTCAAAAAGTCATAGGAAGTCAACCAGTCATGAGGATAGTCAAAGAGTCACAAGGAAGGTGAAGCAACACCTCTTACTTATACATACACCCTCATTGTATGAACAAAGGAATTTTCACCTTGGATCTTCCCGCAAGGCATTAGAGAGACAGATCAGTTCTTTTGAGGAGCAAGGGGTGGCTCCATCACTCCACTATTAGAGCTAGTGATGTTCATTGTATACATGTGTCTTGGAAATTTTAATTAATATAAGAAGCCTTATGGGCCAACGTGTTCTTCATGCATGGATTATGGATATCTGTAAGACTATTTTCTGAATGTTTGTAATTCATGTTTTCTTTCATCTGTGCTAAAGTAGTTGAACTATTTCGGTTATTTTTGTACTTATAATATTGATAATGTGTTGTAATTACTATTACCATTGTCACGTCCTCGTGGACTATTCCACTGGATATTAGATAGATCCTCCTCATTTCGCATCTCTACGAGGCTGGTACTACTACCTCTCTCTTAGAGGCTCACTTTTCCTCCCCTCCGCAGAGAAAGGACTTTGACACACATATGATCAAACACTCACCAGTCTCACCACCTTGCTTTTCACAAGCGCATTTGCACTCCTCTCTTTTGCTGACAGCCAGAGCTAAGGCATATCTTTAAGAATACATGGCAACCACATTAATATTCTGGATGGGGATCCTACTCCAAATGGAGTGAGGTCTAATTGGGACTTCACAATAGGGAGACCCCTTGGTTGACATATTTCTAGCAACATCAACAACAGGCACTAGAAGGAGGGCTAGATGGCAAGTTATGCCCATTGAGTCTATTTTGAAATACTTATCTCAAATGGCACATCCTTAAATATTACTTCCATGGTGTTTCTATAATTAATCCATTTACCAATTTTTAATCTCTGGTGAGCCTCTTTATCACTTTTCTTAGTTAAAGTTTGATGGTGAGGATGGAACTTCCATAATCGTGCACATTTATGATTTTATGAAATTTTGTGAATCTTACGTAATCAATGATGAAGATTTTGATTGTGTGCTTTTCTTCCTCACCCTTAAAGGTCTTGTTAATAAATGGTGCCATACCTTACCACCTGCCTCCATCCATTATTTCCATCACTTCCTCAAGGAGCTTTATCAAGCCTTTGATAGGTATAACTACCGAGATGTTTGTAAAAGAATCAATCACTTAAGAATGAAGCCTAATGAATAAGTTGAGGATTTTTATGATTTATTCCTTCACTTAATTTTATGAATTTCCTTAAGAAAATATCAATTGATATTTCTTAAAACAAGATTTTGAGTGCTTGGTTCTTATCTCTTTGCACAGTGAACCTAAACCCCCTGATTTTCTTACTTCCCCAACTCTTGTGAATCATGAGACACCTCTAATTTCAGAGAAAGTTTTTATTGGTCCTTTTTTTGTCCTCCTCCTTTTCCAGTTATGATAAGGGTTCCTCTATGCGATGGTAATAAAGTTGGAAAATCTACAAATCAAATTCCTGATCCATCTTCTCATTCTTCTTTTGTTTCTCATGACGCATATTCAATGGAGGAAATCCCAGAATGGCTCATGAATCCCATAGTGAATACTAACTTCCCCATTCCATAACATGATGTTATTATTCATAACTCCACCCTCCAGTATGATCTATATTTCTATTATCCTCTATCATCTACATGCCATGACTCTTTGTACTATGATCTTCCCAATCAATCTGCTTCACCAGCTAGCTTTTTACACACTCTCGATTTTCAAGTCATTGGTTCAAATTTCAATTAGGTATAAGGAAGTCACATTACACAAGTAGAGGAACATGAAGGTGAAGATATTATCAATCTTTATTCTTTTTAGAAAAATCCTCCATGTGAAGATGATGTGCTCCCATTCTTGGATGATTTTCAATCTTCTAATCTCGGTAGTGAATCAAATGAAATCAATTCTTTCAATCAATTTGTAGCCTTCAAAAACAATCATTTTGATGACGATGACTTTATTGACAAATGTGATCATGAATGCCAGGTGAATCATCTAATATTCCGGTTTCTCATGAATATTTTACTTTATATCTAGAATCTAATTTGGTCAAAGAATGTGTCCTTATTGAAACTTCTTCTTCATCTCACTATCCCTTGTGCTCTAATGTTTACAATGCATCTACTTGCAACATAGATACTCCATTCTCTTCAAGTTCTTTATCCGATGAGTTAACTTCTAAATTGACACAAGGCGGTGAGATTATCCATGATGAAAATAAAAACAATCAAATAATTAAGTACTCTTCCCATCCTTTATCATCTCTTCTCTTGCATGAAGACAACTCTTTGAATCATCTTTCTCATGAAATTTCTTCAATTCATACATCTTTAGATTCATAATTAGAAGAATCTTTCGGTTTGAGTAATTTGGTTGTCGATATTGTAAAATTTGATCAACTCATTCATAGAGATGGTTACCATCTAATTAATAGTAATCTCATCAAAATCAGTGAAAGTAGTTGTCCTCACACCATGCATGATTTGGTTCAATCTTTGGGATGCAATTTTACAATCCTTGAAAGTTCTAGGACTTTCCAGAGAGTTGAGGCATTTCAAATTTCATTGATGGTTATGTCAGGATCTCACAACACTGGTAAGACCCCCAAACTAAGCCAAGTCTGGATTTCTTTGCAAAACTCCTCTTTCTGCATGGTTTCTCCTGATGTAAATTATTTCTTGAAATATATTTGGCATTGTGGATATGATCTTTCAAACTTTCAAGATTAGATTTTTTATCATATTCAGAATTATTCATCTTCATGTAAATATGCTATATCAAATGCGGGTTTGGAATGTGTAGCTCTCATAGAATCATGGAACTATGAAGTTGAATATTGTAAAGATTATCTCTGGCCAAAGGCGTCATACCTACCACACTCTTTTGAAAAAAATCAACTCCCGATCCTTCTAGTGAATATCTTGATGTTAATCATTTTCTTCATCGCACCTAAAATCCTCTTGAGCATCAGTGAATGCATGGATTATTTGATGAATCAAATTCTTCTTCACTTGTTTTACCCTGACTGGTTCCATGTGTTTTTTATACTAGCATTCCTTTTTACTTTGTTTTAAAATTACAATGTTAGTGCAGTGTGTAACCAGTCACAAGAAAATGGTTTGTTACACTCGTCACGTGAGGAAGATTCTATTATGTGGAGCATTTGCGAAACGATTCAATTTGATTTATCTTTGGTAATTACAAATAGGGAATCTCATGATTTAATCAACCCATATGATCATGATTATGTTTCTGATGATTTTCATTCAACATACTATTTTCCCATCAACACATCCCATGACAGTCATTTTACATCCTTTGATTTTTATGGTTTAACATCTCACTATCTAGGTACTTGTTAAGCAGTTGAGGCACTTCTACACCGTGAATGGTTATGTCATGTCCTCATTGTCTTAACATGCCTACTGAATATGATCATATATGTTCCCCCTCACAATATTATCATCGTAATCCCATGCCATTGAAACTTTGACTTTTCAAATATTTCAGGGTTTTCAAGAGGATAGCCATGAGTTTTATGATCCAATCATTGCATGGTTGGAGCAATCTTACTTGGCAAGCTCCATCACAAATAAAAAGTTTCGATCATTTTGTTTGCTTGCTAAGGTGTTTGGTGTAATTCAAGACACACTCGCAAGAATCTTCTGAGGTTTGATGAATGATGGTTTTCATCAAAAGGGTAAGAATGTGAATTAGTTAGAAGTAGGGGATATGGCCTATCTTTCTACTAATAGGAAAGACCTTCAATTTTTTGTGCAAGCTATTCATGTTCTTATCTTTTCTATTGCACATTGCTTTATATCTATTTTAATCGATTGTATATTTGTCATTGTAGGCCGAGAACAACTACGGTGGTTTCATTGGAAATTTATTATACGTGACCCAAACCTTAAACCTTCTAGTTGTTAGGTTAGGAGTAGGATTAGTTGCATCAATGTTTTCCCTCCCTTTCACTCATCTCGCCTTGTTTTCTTCAGCCTTTCTTTTCTTCTTACTTATGTCTTGCATTATGTTTATCCTCTTTTTCTTATGCTTTAGTTTTTCTTTCTTATTGTATTGTGCATTTCTTTTTGTTCCATCAGTAAGACCATGCATGGAGATTCTTTCTTGGACCAAAAGGGAATGTTGCAAAATAGAAAAGGACTTTGTAACATCGCAACATTTGGCTAACTCTTTGTTAGTCTTCCTTATCTAGGTTACATCTTATGGTCGACGATGTTTCGATAGAAAATACGATCCTTGCATTAAGAAAACCTTGTGTCGAATCATGACCCCTATGCCTATTCTGGAAACCTCATGCCTACACTCAGGTTTTTATGTTTTGGTGTTTCAAGTTGATCCAATTAAGTAGAGAAGGACAAGGGAAAAATATAAACAAGAAAACCAATATCATAGGTCTTACATATGTTTCTATGAAGGGACAACCTCTTTTGCTCTCAATAAGTCGATATCCCTCCTCCTCCTATGAAATAAATAAGTGTTAATGCACAATCCTATATATATATAAATAAATAAATAAAGGAAAAACTGGAGAAAGGATTCTTGCATAGATAGGTGAAGAAGCAACTTCGTTGGGGTACTGTCCAGGCTCACTAGAAGTGGAGTAATGTTTGTGTCCCTATAGTGACTCTATCGGGGTACTATCCAGGCTTGCTGGCAGTGGAGTAACACCAGAGTTGAAAAACTATAATCATAAAATATAAATTTTGTGAACTTCATTACCCTATCCTTATTCGAAACGTTGTGTGATCGTTATCTTCTGTTTGTGTTTAACCAAGTAAAGGAATGAAGGGGACTATGTTTATGCACAGGGTAAGTGTGGAAGCCATGTAATCTCAATGATGAATCAATACTTCCCAAAGAACTAGACCCTACATTAAATAATTGAACAAGCCAGAGAATCTAGAGTTCTATCAGTGTTGTCATTTTGACAAACACCCTCGAAAATTTTGCGTGCACTCTTATTTCGGAGCCTACTATGGATCCTATGACTAGTTGTTCCATAGTCACTTCTTGGTTAGCTGGTACTTTTGTGCTCCTTTCTTGGATCGGAAGTGTCGAAGTCACTTTCTCACACATGCTTAATCTGCAACAAGTTCATGAGCACATCCTTTTACGCAAGCTTGGACAAGCATAGCACGTTCCATCAAGACTATGTTTCTGTGGTGTCCAATCCATGTTTACAGTTAGTGTGCACTAACAAAGATAGTGTCTCTCATCCTTATGCGTTTGTACTTCCATTTCAATGAGTTTTGCAAACGATCGCTTTCACGCACCTTTATTTTCACTAGTGTCATTTTCATGTTTTTGGTTTTCGCTTTCACTTATCGTTACTCTAACTAGTGTCATTTTCATGTTATCTTTGTTTTGGCATGTGTTACTTTCACTGTTCTCCACATATCCCAAGATTCATTCACACTTTAGTAATTGGCGTCTTTTCGCATGTTAGTTGTCGCAAAATGTATGTATGCTTGTTATGGTGGTTTCAAGGGGTTATCTTTGTGAATGAGTTGGTATAACCATGTAAACATCAATCACACACATTCCCAAAGTTTTAGGCATTGTAGCACAAGTGTCGTCATAGTCGTCATACAGTGTACCTGTAGTGTCACACATGTTGTAAAGTCATTGCAAGGTTGTCGCATTGAGGGAAATATATTGCTAACGTGTTTCAAATGATCTATGTTGTTGTGTTTTCAAAGTGTTTCAAGTGTGCAATCACAATCCAGTCATATCATTGTTCACGTCAGTCTCTTCGGTCCCACACTTAGCCAATTTTCATAAATTTCGTAGCAGCCTAGCCTCATATGGCCTTCCTCAAATGTGCACTATGTAGTTATAACCATCAATATGCATCCTTGTCCCTTGACAATGCGCAATGTGCAGTTCCTACTTCCCAAGACTGCTACACTACGCATTTCTAGTGCTCAAGCCCGACCTTACCACCTAGAATTGTGCAATTCATCCTCCCAGCCTAGCCTTAATAGTGTATTGTGCAGTCTCTAACCTCAAGCTCATCCTTGAGATCCTAAACTATGAAATTGTGGAATGGACCAACCTCCACTGCCTCCCATAACTATGCATTTCTCCCAAGCAATGAAAAACCCCACAGCTTAGCTCACTGAATCAAAATTTGCACAGTTTGTCTCCCCAACCCTACCTGAATTGTGCACTATGCAGTCTCAAGGCTCAAGCCTCAGCCTAGGCTCTTGAAATGTGCAATCACTTGGGCTCCGCTCTCCTCCTGAACTGCACAATAGGCTGATCCAATGCCCATTCCCTTAGCCATTCACCCTGAGCTCTCAGACTGCATAGTTTTCTTCCTCAGCCTAGCCTGAACTACACACTACAGAGTCTCAAGGCTCAAGCTCACCCCTAACTATTTGAATTGCGTAGTTGTGTAGTTATTGAGCCTCTTTCCCAACCTGTCATCCTATCTTGGCTCAGTCAGTGGATCAATATGCACCATCTTAGATTAGGAGTTTATCATACTGATATCATCTTCTCATGAGTGGATTGTAGACATAAGTACTCTATCATGTTGTGGCAAGATGATGAAGAAGGAGATGGATAAGGAGGACATGCTAGAAGACACATATGTAGCTGAAGAAATAAGATGATCATCAAGCAAGAAGACTAAGGAACATGAAACTCTAACATAAGATGAATATCAAGATCACATGGAAAACTCCTCATCTTCAAGTCATAAGGAGGAGGAAGAAGAATAACATGTACCATCTTTCAAGAAGACACAAATAAAGAAGCAGAAAGAAGGAAAACTTGGCACTATCACATCATCATAAAGTTCATGTCATCAGTGTCATATAATGTCATGTCACAAGTCATCATATGCCAAATCATTAGTATATTCCGTAAATACATATTCAAAATGTACTGTAAAGTAGAAGTCCAAAGGGCACATTCAGAATATGAAGATTCATGTAAGGTTGAAAAGTCATAGGAAGTCAAATAGTCATGAGGGTAGTCGAGTCACAAGGAATTTAAAGCATCACCTCTTTCTTATACATACACCCTCATTGTATAAGCAAAGGAGTTTTCACCTTAGCTCCTCCCGCAAGGCATTAGAGAGACAAATTAGTTCTTTTGAGAAGCAAGCAGTGGCTCCACCGCTCCACTATTGGAGCTAGTGATGTTCATTGTATACCATGTGTCTTGGAAATTTTACTTAATATAAGAAGCATTATGGGCCATCACGTTCTTCATGCATGGATTATGGATATTTGTAAGACTATTCTGTGAATGTTTGTAATTCATATTTTCTTTCATATGTGCTAAATTAGTTGAATTGTTTCGGTTATTTTGGTACTTACCATATTGATAATGTGATGTAATGGTTGTTACCGTTGTCGCGTCCTCGTGGACTATTCCGCTGGATATTAGACATATCCTCCTCATTACATTGTTTGCACCGACTGTCACATCTCTACGGACTATTCCCCTTGATGTTGTATGGATCCTTCTCATTTATATGCGTCTCTACAAGGGTCGTACTACTACCTCTCTCTTAGAGGCTCACTTTTCCTCCCCTTTGGAATGAAAGGACTTTGACACACATACGATCGAACACTCACCACACACACCCCCTTGCTTTTCGAAGGCACATTTCCACTCCTCTCTTTTACTGACATCCAGGGCCAAGGCATATCTTTAAGAATACATGGCAACGGGGTTGATATTCTAGATGGGGCTCCTACTCCAAATGGTGTGAGGTATAATTGGGACTTCAAATCAGGTAGACCCCTTGGTTGACAGATTTTCGGCACTGTCAATGGGGTGTCATGAGGAGAGAAATGACTAAAGGGAAATGTTGGGTGTGTGTTATATTCTTTCCATGACTTGCCCCATGTGCGAAGTCGGGGTGTTAGAGGAGGGGAGGCCAGACTCCCCTTCATTGCGTAAAGTGCAGTGAGGGGCGAAATCCCCCCCATCGAGGGGTATGAGGGGGGCAGTAGCCCCCCTCTGCTGTGTCTAGGGTGGCGCCCTGGGAATTTTTTTTTTTTGGACTTGCATATGGTTTTGTGCATGGCTTTGGCACATGGTTTTGGGCATGATGGTTTTCTTTCCATGATATCTTGTAGATCCGGTCAAGGGAACTATAGTTATGTTATAATCCATGGGTAATGAATTGGGGTTTATGAATGCTTCAACATGTATATATATGTGTTGTAACATTGAAAGGAATATAATGAAAAATCAGTCTGGATTTCCTGATTTTCGGATCCAAGGGAAAATATTTGTGTATATCTATTTTATGTTTTATGATCTTGCCATTGTTTATTTTCTATTTTTTAGGATTTGTATATAGTTAATTTCTGTAGAGGGTTAAAACCTATAGACAAGGCCTTGAAAAATAAGTTGCTTGTTACAAAAATTAGATTCAAATGGGACAACAAAAGTTGGCTCATCACATTCACAATTCATGGAATTTGAACCTGACCAAGGAATTATAAAACGAGGAAGTGAAGATGGCTTAAGCAAATCGATAACCATATCTTCCTGATCATCATATGAAGTGCAAGGCTTGAAAATATCATCATAGTATCAATATTTGTATCATAAAGTGGATCCTCATCAAAACAATTCATGCCCCACTTCCCCTCTTCCACATTCAAGAAACTAGCACTGTTGTTCTCTAAGGGATTAATGGGATCGCCACTTTTCACAAGATGTACCATTAAATTCAATATTCATAAACAGGATCCAACTTACCTCATCTTCATGTGACAAGGCATCATTTTTAGTATGGCCTTCTTCATTAACACTTGGCTCCTCTCTCAGGTCATCATCATCTTCAAGATCTCCTTCAATAAGTTCCTCTTGATGATTTTGAAGGGCCTCTTCCTCCTCTCATGGAAATATTGTTCAGTATATGCCTCTTCAATACCTTCAAATAGATCTATGAGATTTTTTCTCTAAAGTGCCTCAATTAAGTCTCAAATATTTTCTTCATAGTTCTAAGATCTTGATCCCCAAATTTTGATCAATTCTTCATTAAAACCCCTTATAGAAGATATGCTATTTGGGTAGTAAAAATACTTAAACTACTCTCTTTGATTTTCTTCAAAATATTACATAAAATATCTCATTAATGCATCTTCATAAACAATGTTACTTACTAAAGCATACTTCATGAATCTCACCACATCATAAATAGATAAAGATGCAATTCCATTAAACTCGGGAAATTTTTCATAGTATTATGGATGAAGATGTTGTGGATATCCGGGGACATCTTGGATATCCAAGGCAAGGTATTTCTCATGAAAATACTAATGACAGACTTTATGCTTCTATGACTCATGATATATTGTTCAGATCTTCCGGAAAAAATCACATGGAGAATAAAGGGTCGACGTGTTTCGAACCTAAACATATCTTTTAAAGTTAAAAATTTATAATAAAATAGGCTAAAATCAAACCAAAATTATTTGATTTGACTTTGATCCTGTAATGTTCACTTGTTTATTTAACCATTAGAATTTACCATTTCATCTTTAAGATCTATAAATTTATGTCAGCTAATCTTCCCCCTCATCCTGGTCCTAATGATGAACCTTGATTTAGGTTCGAAACGCGTCGACCCTTTGTTTTCAATGTGATTTTTTCTGGAAAATTTGAACAATAAACTACTAATGAGTTATTTCTTATCCCATATAATTTTCATAATATGTAAATATGGAATCACCAAGGTGAATTCAAAATTCCTTAATGAATTTTTGCTCACCCTACAAGCATAAAATTAGTGAACATCAATGAATAACTAGGGCTTTATTCTTCCAATGGAATTTCCAGACAAAAAGTTCTAACTTTGGCTTTGGGATGTTCTCATAAAAAATACTTGAATCATAGACTTCAGATTTTGAGGAAGTGGATTCAACTCCTAGCCAACAACTGTGCCAGAAATTTTGCCGCAAAATCTAGCACGCCTAGTGAAAAGCCCCATTAGGTAGAACCAAATCTTATGGAAACAAGACAAAGTGTTTCCATTGTCACCTTAACAACCTTTCACCTATTCTTTAGTGGTATTTGACCACAAGGGATGCTTCCCTAAATCACCTAAAGGGTATTTAATTATTATGGCTCAAGGTGATAGATATTAGGTCTAATAAAAGGAGGAAAGTACAATTGGAGCCTAGAAAGGCAAAGGTATTCTATGTCAATATTCCAATACTTTACCCCTATACCAAAGGTATGGTTGTTATAAAATAGGGTTTTACTATTTTCCAATGATAGGGTGCACAATTTCATATAACAACCAAAGAAAAGGCCTTCTAAGGATAATCAACAAAGGGGAGTTAAGGCCTTCGAATAAACACCTAGGGTTAGGGTCACTAATTAGAATTTAGGGCTAATGAAACATGCATTAACAACAAATAAGGATGAATTTAGCCTTAAAAATGAAGGATTAACCATGCACAATTCTAGATTTTTCTTTTATGTGATTTATTGATACAGACCCTAATCTATAAACCACCAACATCCAATGAAAAATCATTTTTTATGTTAAAAAATTCCATAAAACCCTAGCATCTAACCCTAAACGTTTAGGACCAAGGAAAAGAAGAATAAATTTAATAGTTTTTAAGGATGATCAACACAATAATGATTAGTGCCTTATACTAAAAGGGATTGGTGGAGTCTTCTAGGACTAAAATACCATAAAAAGGTTTTGATGGAGTAAGGGTGGATGATTAGGGCATCCACTTTTAAAACCATAACTATTTTCCTTATAAAATGAGAAATTAAATACAAGGAAGTGGATTCAACTCCTCCCCAACAACGGTGCCAAAAATGTTGCCACAAAATCTAGCAAGCCTAGTGAAAAGCCCCACTAGGCAGAACCAAATCTTATGGAAACAAGACAAAGTGTTTCCATTGTCACCTTAACAATCTTTATCCTATTCTTTAGTGGTATTTGACCACAAGGGATGCTTCCCTAAATCACCTAAAGGGTATTTAATTATTATGGCTCAAGGTGATAGATATTAGGTCTAATAAAAGGAGGAAAGTACAAGTGGAGCCTAGAAAGGCATAGGTATTCTATGTCAATATTCCAGTACTCTACCCCTATACCAAAGGTATGGTTGTTATAAGATAGGGTTTTACTATTTTCCAATGATAGGGTGCACAATGTCATATAACAACCAAAGAAAAGGCCTTCTAAGGATAATCAACAAAGGGGAGTTCAAGTCCTTCTAATAAACACCTAGGGTTAGGGTCACTTATTAGAATTTAGGACTAAAAAAACATGCATGAACAACAAATAAGGATGAATTTACCCTTAAAAAGGGAGGATTAACCATGTACAATTCTATATTTTTCTTTTATGTGATTTATTGATACAGTTCCTAATCTATAAACCACCAACATCCAATGAAAATTCATTTTTTATGTAAAAAAATTCCCTAAAACACTAGCGTCTAACCCTAAACATTTAGGACCAAGGAAAAGAAGAAGCAATTTAATAGGTTTTAAGGATGATCAACATAATAATGATTAGTGCCTTATACTAAAAGGTATTGGTGGAGTCTTCTAGGACTAAAATACCATAAAAAGGTTTTGATGGAGTAAGGGTGGATGATTAGGGAATCCACTTTTAAAACCCTAACTATTTTCCTTATAAAAGGAGAAATTAAATATAAGGAATATACAATAAAATTTTCCTTATAGGTTTCAAGAGAAAATTTGTGCATAGTATAATTGTGCAATATTTCAAAATAGAATTAGTGTTTGGTCATGGCACAAAATGGAAACCATACTAACACAAACACAATATGAAAAATACAAAAGATGAATCATGAAACTTACAAAATTCTCCAAGAAACACTTATTTCAATCCTAGGAAAAGATATTCATGCAAAAGATCATCTCCACAAGAATTTTCACCATAGAAAAGTCACATGTTTGTCCAAGTAGTCAAAAAGGACTAATTTTCATTATTTGCTAGAGAAGATTGATAAAATATGTGATGATTGAAAATAGAATAATGGAAACTCCATTTGTATGAGGCCTAACCACCCTTATTTCTATTAATTTACAAGAAAATTCCCTTAATACAAGTTTATTTGAGTGTTCAAGAAGTGAGAGGTTTTGATCCAACCTCATAATAGCTAAAAAAATAAAAAGTAATGCCAAAATAACCAACATGTGTGGGAGAAAATCATCCTCTGTTATGCTCTCATCCTTCAAGGGAGCTCAAAATGCCACGAGCAAGTGAAAAATAGGATAATAAGCAATGTTCCACCAAGGTTCCGGGACGAGGGGGCGAGCGAGCGAGGGGGCGCAGGAGCGGCCTATGCAAAGCTCCCTACCATTTTAGAACATTGGGGAGCGTCAGGTCTTAAAAATTATAAATTATAAAATATTTTTTTTTAATATAAAACTTAAACATAGAGAGAACTCAAAACTATAGTGGATTATGTATAATGATTTTGAGAAACTGGACTTCTAAGTTCTTGACATATTAGTTAGGCAGGCTGTAGATTTTCAACTGATAATATTAATATATGAATAGCCTATTTGGCAATGCTTCTATAGGACTAGCCCATAGGTCTGATATACCTTCACAATTCTGTTTTAGATACTACTAACCTAGAGAAAAAGTCGAAAGAAATAATTTTTGGAACTTGGACTAAACGGAACCTGGATGCTTTTTCCACAGGTAAAGACCAGTCACCATAGGCCTAATATAGTATTAGGTTGACTGTCTATTGTTTATTCAGTTCCCAGGTAACCATTGCGACAACCATAACCTTGTGCCATATATTTTTCCATCGGCAATCTCATGCAAAAAATGATAGACACGTAAGTGGAAGTTACTTTCTTCTTTTCATGTTGTTAGACTGCTTAGTTAGTTTCTAATGTCCATTTTCCAGATCCTGCTGGTTTATTTCTTTGAGCGAATGAAAAATGTATATTTTGAACCCTTTGAGTTCTCATGGGATCAAAATTAGATGTCAGGGCAGAATTTTGAGAAATCATATAGGAAAGTAGTTGGGTGGCTGGTGGAATATTAACATTATGTATTTTACTCAGGTCTTATTATATCAACAATATTATATTTCAGTCAGATCTCATCAACACAACACATGGTAGTCAAGGAGGCAGTCTTTTAAGTTTTTACAAGTCATATTTTTCACCCATACTTGTGGTTAATTGGTTCCTGGAAACAAAATAGTTAGATCCACTTTTCAGAACATGTGACAGTAGGCTCTTTTCCTAAACCTACTATCACCATGAACGGGGAGAGCCCATATTGAACCGATTCAAGGTCTTGGTTTTCCTAGCTTGCACTTTCAACAAATTGTATTAATTCACTGACTTTTTTAGGTAATTTACCTTTTGTATGCAATTCCTAATACAATCAATAATGATACAGGCATTGTTTATTAAATATACTATGCAATTTAATTTGAGATCTTGCTAACTTAGTGGCAAAAGAAGCCATTTTTGGGGACGTGGACTTAAACTACCTGTCTTTCCATAGATCTAACCCATTGGACTGATATAGCTTAACAATCGTATTTCAGATCTTGCCAACCTAGTGTAAAAAATATTTAAATAAGTCATTTTTGGCACTTCGACTCACCCTGAGAGGCTTGTTAATTACCAAACTAGTTCTTGACATAAAACTTTAAGTTACTACAACGAAGTTCTAGAGCGAGGGAATTTATTTTTCTATTTCATGGATTCCATCGTGGAATTGCAAAGGGTCATGACTCATTACAATATATACAATGTACACATTGAGAAGTTGCATTCAACTCACACTCTTCAGCACAGTCAAGACTCAAGTTTGGTTGACACTGCTCTGAGACAAACGTTGTGATGATTGTCCAAAAGCATTCTTACGCAGTTACGCAGGTGGTAGTGGCAAAAGCTCATGAAATGAAATGTTACTAACCTGTTAAGCTGTAGCAGTCTGCTCCTCACACACAGGCTGCTCACACGATGCGTGAAGGGAGGTGCCGCTTGCACGATGCTCGATGGGAGCTGTCAGCTGCTGCTTGTAGGATGCTCGACTAGAGGGAGGGAGGAGTTCTGGAATGATGAATCCGAACAATGAAATCCAACGCTGTGAGTGGAGCGCTCAACGAACTTGCAAAGGTTGTGAGTGTGTTGTTCATGGTTCAGGGTGCCGGTTTTATAACATGAAACAACGATTTTCCAAAACCTTAAACGTTAATAACTCTTAATTAAAGATTAAGTTCAGCGTTTAGTTAATTAAAATGGTTTTTAATGCATTAAAGGTGTGCCACATCCCCCCTCGTCCCCACGCCTCCCACGTCCCCCCACCTCCCTCTTTCTTCCCCACGCCCACCCCACGTCCCCTCTCGTCCCCCCACATCCCCCTTTTGGGAAACGCCCCCTCAGGGAAGGGAAACATTTCCTTGGCACGTCCCCTTGAGTTTCCTCCATTTTGGGGGCATGGGGAAATGTCCCCTACTCGTCCCCAAGTCCTCGGAGCGCGGGGGAGTGAGGAAACTAGACCCCTAGGTGGGGGGGCGAGTCCCCGTGGAACACTGATAATAAGTGCTCCATACTCTAAACAATATCTCAAATTCCATGAGTATGCATCAAAATGTACCTCCGAACCATGACATCAACACCAAGGTTCTCTATGTCATCCTTCTAAGGGAAATAAGGGTGACATAGCATCAATTGACTCAAGCGTCGGGGTCCATCAGTGATGTGCAAGCCCTACCTATCATTTCAAGGATAACCATCATCATATAGGCTCTAGAACAAGCAACACCCACCAAATAATGCTAAGGCCAACTTGACGGTGTCTTGGGTCCATCTGGGCACATATTCACTAATAAATCCAACACCAAGCCTCACTGGCTCAACATTTCAGCATATTGGATGGATTCAAAGAGTCAAGTACCATGTGGAAACATCATATAGCCCAATTCTCTACTCTAGGTGGAAAACTGTTAATTTTAGGATAACAATGGTATGTTCTATGCTTAGAGAAATTTTACTTCAATTTCTTTATTAGCCCAATATCAATATTCAATTCAGCAATCACATCATCATGATAGTAAAATGTAGCTAGAACATAAACAATAATAGTAGAATACAAGCCAACAAAAGAGGACATAAGATATGGAACCATCTAGGGACAAAGCCCAATGTGGGGAAACCCTTGATCAATTCTTCTTATAATTCTTCAAAAGTTCAATAGAGAGAGAGAGTACAATTTACAATATTCACTTTCTCAATCGATCAGTCAAAACAATAGAAAAATAAAGCCCTAACCAGAAAGTCAACGTGGTTAATAGGGCTAAAATAGACCTCTAAAATGGCTTAGTCAACCTTGGTCAACTCGGCCTCCCACAGCAAGATAATGCAGCCCAAAAATAACCAGTCAAACCTGGTCAACAGAATTCAACACAACAAGCAGAAATAGGACAGTTAACAATGGGGTCAAATAGCCTCGGTTTTCATACCCAAAATTGCAGCCTTCCCAAACAGAATTCTCCCTCACAAAACTGGTGAGCACCAGTATTGCAGTAATAATGCTGCAACTCCTGGGCTGCCTACTTTACTCTTATCAACCCAGTAGTTTGTAACAAACTTGGAAGCGACAATGTATGCACAAGTACTAGTTCTTACTGCAGGTTGTCACTTGGTCAGCCAATTCAAGATCACTAGGAGCTCAATCCAACTTCTATGGATTCCAGAAGAATCTCTATATGTGATGAAAGGAGAAAAAAGACTACTCTACAGATAATACTCTAACTGCAAAAAGGAGAAAGACTGAAACGTAAAGCAAACCAAGTAAATCCTAATTAACCAACTAACCCTACTTTTGTAGAAAGCACTATGAAAACCTTGAAAAGAACGCCATTATCTATTCAAAGAAGTAAACAACATCTAACTAAGCTATTTCTGGAAGTAAATGAGTAAAAAACATCTTCTTGGATTTTTATGTATTTTTATGTGAATTTGACATTCATGTAATTTATTGTTTGTGAATGTGGCAGTGAATAGGTGGCGATCGAGTGGGGTTTTGGGACTTGAGAGGATGTAGGATGGTGTGGATGGGTCCTGGGAGGTCTCAGGTGACTTTCTAGAGGCTTTTCCCACACTCGGCCTTCAAAAGAAAGCCTGCAGGAAAATCTATAGGAGGACATAGGAAATCTACAAGAGGAAAAACAACGTTCTACAGAAGGCTTAAAAGAGGAGGCTGAGAGCAGTTTTGGCTATTTTGAGGGTGTGAAAGTGGGTGGAAAAGGTGGATGAGGGTTGGAATGAAGTGTTAGGGCACCTAGGGTCTACCAAGAATCATTAGGAAAGAGAAAGATAATTGGATTTTGTTTATGGGAAAACTAGTGTCTTCTCGATCAACTAGCCCTCTAGGATTGGCAGCTATCCTAGAAACAAACAGTTTAATGTAATTTGTGATTTCCTCTATTTATGATAGATAAGAGAGAGGCAAAGGAACCAACCTGGATCTTCAGCTTAACTCCTTGCTTGATCTCTCTCCCCCTTGAAAGAGCTTGGAACTCCTCTCCTACTTATCTTGCTTAGAGAATACCTGTAAAAACAAAGTAACAAAAACCATCAAAGCATCTTGATCTATTATATCATAAGCATTGCAGAATCAGAAGTACAATGAACATACAATGGTATTGATAAATAACAACATTCACAAATACACGATTGTATGGAGGAAAACTCAAAGAACTTTATTAAATAAAAGGGAGAATTATAACCCAGATGTCTGATCTAGCATCATCCTCCCAGCATCAAATCCCTCTTCACCTCATGAAAAGCAAGATCACCCAACAATATAATGCTCTTTCTTAAAGACAAAATATCAGCACTTCCTTGCAAATTACAAAATTCCAGCCTCCATATCTCTGAGATGAGGGATCCATTTATAGATGTGTGCAAGGGTGTGAGTCATCTCTGGGTTTTTGATTAGTGTCATTCCACTTGTTGTTTTTGGTTCCACTTGGAGATTTCTTGGATCTCTTACTCATCCGTAGATGAATTCAGAGAGGCAAGTGTCATAGGAGAAGCTTCTAGAAGATTCCATGAGCATCCACTTAGCAAACTGTCTCAAACATTTGTCCATTCTCACTCATCACACCCTACAGAAGGCCTCTTTAGTATGTATCGCACCTGGCTAGTGTAGAAGTTAGCATGCATCGCACCCTAACAGTGGAGCAGTCAGTATGGTCCAGTTTTGGCGAGTTTTGGATGGTTTTTCAGGTAGAACTTTTGGGGAATGATGTAATTAGTTGGCCATGATCTTTTAGGGTATGAAACAACACTTTTAGGGGTTAAAGAGCCCTAGTTTATTGACATATAAGATTGGGGTTGCGGTTCCCAAATATGTCTATAACATATTCAAGGAGAGAGGAAGAAATTCTATGGAAAATGTAGAAAACTAAGGCAGGATTGAGGGGAGACTTGGGCGACCTGTAGGGCATGGATCAGATGGAGGATGGGATGGCTGATAGGCTGGCCTACTGCTAGAAGAGATCTATTGCATAAACAACTGATAGTCAACCAGTAAGATCAAGTAAGCAATGAAAGAAGTGCATCTAGGAAAACAGAGTTTTGCATCAAAATATTCTAAACTATGATTTATGAAAGTAAATGCCGAGGAATGCGACAAGAAAGGAAAGCATGAAAGAAGACTGTTGTAAATAAGGAAGTGAGCATGATGAAGAAGTTCTGAAGCAAAGCAAATTAGACTATTAACCAACTAAAAAACTGCAAACACTAAAAGTCTTATGAATGAGGAAAATCTGTGTTTTTGGGGCAGCAAGAGGGTCTTTGCCTCATATCATGGTCCCAAAGGAGGGAAGAGAAGCCAAGGCACTGTTGCTAGCCTTTTGAATATTTTCTTTATCACTGCTTAACCTACTATAGAAAGCAAAAATGGAAGCAAACTATTGAATCATCAAAAGCAACCTATTCTTAACCATAAAAGAAATACATCTAACAACAATCTAATATACAACTGAAATAAAACATACAAATACAAGTAAAGAGGAGCTTGGTTGCTTCGATTGGACCCTAACCCAAGAGCTTTATCCCTCTGAGGTAACTCAGTGCTAACTCAAAAAGGATTCCATCTTTATTTCCAAAACAATAACAAGATTACATGGAACTGTAGAAAATAATAAGCTCAAAGTTGAGTGGAGTTTACATAAGCAAAAGTACAACAAAAATCTGACCCTAGTGAGGCCCTAGGCCTCTCTACTTATACAAATGAAGCTACCAACAACTTCCTTAAAATCACAGAGGCATGGCTCCCAAAACTTGAGATAATCATCAGTGTTCGTCCACTTGCTCGGCTGCCTTCTAGTGCATGACTTTGCTGCTTGTACTCTGAGCTGAATGAAGGGGAATTCGAAGTGAGGAGTAATAAATGAGGGGGATTCCCTCCTATAATTCCTCTCCTTTGTCCACTTTGATTTATTGCTGCCATTTGTCCAATGGATCCTTGAATTGACCACAAAACTCATCAATAATCTGCATTAAACACATATTAGACCACATGGCATCATAACTAACTCAACTCACTCTATAAGCATAAATATATTCAGAAAATCATACAATAAGCTAAGAGAATCGTTGATTTGACTAGGTTAGGAGGTAAAATGAGCCTATATAATTACCCATTTATGAGGCTCATCATCACCCCCCTACTGAAAGTGTTGCTCATCCTCTAAGCAACTTAATCGATCTCCTCATCCTTTATGGCCTTGGTGGCCTCCCTAGCATCCCATGCTTCTGATGTGGTCTCCTCTTCCTTGTCATAGAATCCTGCTTTCATGTCTATCTCTTCCCACTGCTCTTGCTCTTCTTCTTCTCTTCTGCCTAACAGCAGTGGGGGACTCAATTTCAGGCCAATCCAATTGACCTTCAGCCTTTGCGTGGAGCGCTTATACATGAGCACTCTCCTTAATGCCTCCTTCATTCTCATTGGGGAATGATATTCCCTAATCTGCAGACCATGTGGTAAGGTGTTCCATCTCCTCATACATGCATGCACACAGTCATCCCCAAGTAACCTTTCCATATCCTCAAAGTGTGCTATGGCTTTTGCCTGATCACTTATATATCTAGGGGCAATCTGAGAATTATTGGTAAGCAAGTTATGTGTGTTGATGAGTGCCATGGGGTCTGATAACTCAGCTCTGATCATTAATGGCTCATTATGCTCCTTTATCATCAACCTTCTTATTTCTGCTGCCCTTAACTCTTCATGGTTCATCCATGAAGCCATGGCCATTAGTTGCAGGTCCCCTAGCCTGACATTAGGGTCCCACACATGCATGTCTGTGAGGGCCATGTTATGCAGGTAGAATTTTACCATTTTTGCCTTATATTCTGATGTGTTTTGGTCACACAGGTCCATTTTCTGCCTATAACCTTGGAAAGGCATTGTGCCTCTTTGTGCCAAAGTCTTTATCTGAAATTGTAACCATTGGTCTTGAGATACAGGACATAGGATTTTGTTGGTGTCCTACATTGCAATGCCTCCATGGACCAACTGGCCATGCATGCCAGTTGGGTCTCTTTCTCTTGCAGCTGTTGTCTAGTCAATTTAACATCTTAAATTGCTCTACATAAATTATCAATCCGGGTATCGTAAACTGATGAAGTGTGGTGCACTATATGTGCTTAGTTAACCTTTCTCTTACTTCGTTGTTTTATAGTTTATATTGTTTTTGGGGTTTTGTTCTTGTTGGTTTTCTAAAGTGTTTAATGCAAATGGAAATCCTATTCTAAGGTCTTAAGAATACTTTTAAAGGACAAGTATGGATAAAGATTTCAAGACAAGGCCTATGTCCCTAATGTAACTTCCAAAACTTAGCACTTCAAAAGAACTTAAAAACATGTTATTGATGAAGTTAGTATTTAAACAAAAGTGTAAATATACAACTAGTTCAATCAAAATAAAATGCAATAACCAAACAATGAGCTAATGACTATGAGACCCAGTATCCGTGCTGCTTCAGCAAAAGGACAAGATGATTCTATCATGTCATTAGTTCAATCAAAATAAAATGCAATAACCAAACAATGAGCTAGTGACTATGAGACCCAGTATCCTTGCTGCTTC
>APFE030526743.1:0-28989 GCA_000404065.3 Pinus taeda
TTAATATGGAGATGGTAAGAAAGCGCTAAGTTCTAGAGAGCTTATGCTGTTACAAGGGGGTAGAACCATACTTTGGGAGAAAATATGGAACAACTTTGAGTAAGGCAGATCTTTACTCAAGCCAGCGTTATGAAGATGATGGAACTTAAGAGGTGTCAAGCAGATCTTGACCTCTTTTGGGGATGTTAGTTAATGATTGGGGGAAACAGAGAAGGGGAGTCAGTTATACCTCTTTTTGAGCTTTTTTGCTTAAAAATCCTTGCTGATTATGTTCTGCATGATATGCATACCTAAACCTGGAAACTGGTCAGCAAATTCAACAACCTATAACTACCTACCCGCCTACTCCTAGGCATTTTTTCTTTCTTGTTTTGGGGGTTGCACTTAGTTGCAAACCCTCATTCGATTTTGTCTTTTGATGCTTCCTATCTACAATACTACCCTTATTTCTCCGGAGCCCGATTAAGCTGTTGGGCTCCTCTGCTTCTCTTACCTATCTAAGAATCTCCAGATTAAACTGTTTGGCAATTTACAATCTCTATATTCTAAAACAGGAATGTAAACCTAGGGAGACCAAGATTAAACTGTTTGGACCTCCCTTTAACTAAAAATAGCGATACCAGGATAACTTTACAAAATTTGAAGGCAATTGAATGAACTTGAAGTAGCCTTCTTCATTTGGAGACTGTTTGAGCAATATGGAGCATTGCAGCAAGCAAAGTACGACATATTTGGCCTGTGAAATGCCAATCATGAAAAACGAATACCTGCTGCAGCAGGAAGCTAACACAACCAAAATTGATATGCAAACTCACTCAAAACTAATCAACCAAAATATATATCCCTAGGATTGAAGCAAAATAAAGAGACACAAAATCATGCTAACCCTAAATGAACAAGAAGAAAAGATGCTAGTCACTGCAAATGGGAGGAACTATTAATGAATAGAGTGAAATAAAGGGGAGTTTCCCAAAATCTATAATGGGGACACTTCATTTTAACAAAAAAATTAAGGGGATTTGTTGGCGAGCCAACAAATGGCGACATACTAGGATGAACCAATTATATTTGGTGAGTGCCCTAAATAAAAATTACATGTTATGGAATGTTGGTGCTTAAGTAACCTGAAAAGTTCCATCTCATATTTTTATGAACAAAAATTGTAAATATGCAACATTCCCAAATCATTTCCACCATAGTTCAAAAAATTGCGAAGTAAAAATCCAAAAATGTGAACAACAAACTTCATCGGAAATGAGCTTAGGGAAAAGACAAGGAGACCAAGTAAATCATAGTGTTTATTAAACTTAAATACCACATTCATGGCGACTATTTCCATCAGATATCTATAGCTTAGACATAGATGGATTTTAAACCAATGAAATGCCTTTATCCCACCTATTAGATATTGATTTAGAGTTTTTTTAGAATATTTACTTTACTTGTGTTTACTTAGAAATCAACTTAAGGTCATTGTCCTGACTTGGTAAGCAGCTATGACAGTGTCATTCACAAGAACTAACCAAAGTGAACAAGATGATTCGTGATGAGACCTCTTGTCTTTCAATCTTATGACCAAAAGTCATTATCTTAGCTTGATGACCAATAGCGGTAATGTCACTTTTGCTAGGAGCCATGATCATGGTAGCTTGGTTCTTAATGATACCTCCTATCCCTCAGTTAAAACCAACTCTAATTATAATTAACATTTAATATATTACTTGATAGATTGGGAGGATAATGTGCTCCTTAAGCACGAGGGATAGCGTAAAAATATTTTTAATGACTAACCATTATTGGTTATTTTTTCTTCCCTAAAGACTTATTTTTAAGTAAAATGTGATGTGAATATCTTTTTCTTGGGTTGAAGATAAAGCTTTAAAATAATGGCAGAAATATTAAAGCATGCATTAAGTGTAATCCAATAATAAGTTTATAAAATTAGAAGTTTACAAAATTGGGAAAATTGAGTGTTAGCACAAGGAGAACATCTTTATAGAAAAATTTCCTTAAATATGAGATTTCATTTATGTATAATAGAGGATAAATTTTTTTCCTAATAATCATGCCAATGAGAACCTGTAAATGGTGAAATTTATCTTCTTTCAAGCTAGGGAGAAAGATTGTGGAAACCTACAAATGTGAAATCAAATTGAAACAAAGAAAAAACATGAAAACATGCCAAAAAAAATAAACATCAACCAATGTGCTAATCAAATCACAATCCAAAAATGATAAAAATGATTAAAGAGTAGGGATAATATGAACTTTTGAAAACTTACATAATTTAACCTTTAATATTTATCCCCTTTATAAGAATATACTTGGCTTTAAAAGTTAGACATTGCGTGATATGTCTGATGATTTAATACTTTATTTAAAGAAATCATAAAATGAAAAATTAAATGCAAATATGAATGTATGATGTTCATTTCAAAGCAAGGGGAAACATAACATGTATATTTTCATAAGAGAATTTTAATGAATGATTAATAAACTTAAAGTATCCTCATTCAATAGTTATTAATTTTTTCATGATGAACAAGAATAAAAAGTGTAAGAAACATAGTTAAGTAAACTTCCCTGACAATGTCGTGATGATGGCTTGTTTCCACCTCATACTTTTTATACTTGTATTATTCAATAATAAAAAGTGAAAAAAAAGAGTAGTCTACATCTAAACCTACCCTACACTACTCTGAAAATAAAAAATCTAAGTGAAATGAAATTTCCAGTGTATACATTCAAGTAGATCTAATCCTACAACGACAAAGAGATCTCCAATTAGTAAAAAGAATTGGAGCATACTGAAATTAAAGATAAACAATTCAACCTTACCTAGAAAGTTTTCATTGAAAAACAAGGCAAGTATGATCTTATCATTCTTTGGGATTTCTGATCAATAAGATTTCTCAAGACAATCTCCAATCATATCTTGGTATGTACCAATATTAACATCGAATTGTTTGAAAGAATTTGGAGATGCAAAAGGTCCTTGATCATGATGAATAGAATTTTGTAAAAGAATCTTGATATTATAATTAGGATCCATTTCATATATTACATCAAGGGAATGAGAATGTGTGATAGTTCTAGGTTGAAGAAGTGTCCCATTTTTTAATAACCCCGATCAAAACCACATAGTTCAAAATAAACAATTTGAGATGAAGAAACATATTTAAACAATAATTTTGAACCATCATGGTTTGATTTAAAGTTTTTTTGTGATTGCGATGGGGACCAATAATCACATTTAATTGATTATCATCTTCAATCTCAAATAGTTGATTATGATAGATACAATATTCTTTGTTAAACAAAAGTTGATCTAAATCAGTAGAAAATATTCTTTGAGACAAATTTGAATTAGTTCTTAATCTCCCTACTGATAAATAATTAGTAAGTACAGGGGATGAAATATTATGATCAGAAATAACATGAAATTGAGATTTCAAACTTATGTTTAGAAAGTCATATGTCATCATTATGGAAATCATCATCATAATCATCATATCGAACTTCCCTCTCCTACAAACCATGACAAAGGTCAGACTCAATATTTTTTACAAATGCATATGTAGGAGACTCATGTAAATTATTTTCAACCTCGATTTCATAACCCAGGCCTAATGAAACCTCATCAAGCTGATTGTGTTGATTTGCATGATTTCCCTCTTTAGTTAAATTTGAACCAATTAAATAGGAGTTTGCGCATGAAAATCAAATGAATCATTATTGCATGTAAGAAGATTCATAAATAAGTCAGGATACATGAAATAATGACTACCAGAGTACATGTGATTTTCATGAAGTGAAACACATTCCAAAATGTTATTAGTTATATTTTGGTTAATGAATGAATCTTCTTCTAGAATAGTAGATAATAGTTCTAGATTATCCTCTAAGGAAAAATCATCATCAATATTTTCGCAAGTTAAATATTGATTTTCAATGAAGTTTACTTCTAATGAATTTTTCTCTTCACAACCAACATCAAGGATAATTTTAGGAATAAATTCCAATTGAGACTTACAATCTAAGATAATTTTAGATTGTTTAGAAAGTGGAATATCACTTCCTATTATAAGTGATTGTGAAGAAATTTGGGGTTCACCAATTGACACTAGAGATTCCAAGACAAGATTAGGACTAACGATTGGCTCAAAATCTATGCTCCTTTCATTATTTTTTTATTACTAGAAATAAAAAGATTAAGAAGCCGTAAGGTTAGCTTGTTCCTAGGGGGTAAATATTTTAAATGAAGTCTCCAAAAAAGTACAAGAAACATAGAATAAAATTCTTGCAACCATTCATTCTCATATGATAGATAAATTATTAATTTTTGAACGCAATAAATCATAATCATAATTTGTGCATTAAGAAATATATCAATGAACCAGTCACATGAATAAATGGGTTTGGATGGAAGTGCTTTAAACCAGTTAAGTATCCTACCCTAGAAAGTCAAAGTAAACATCTTGTTTAACACACTGTCAGGTAATTCTCCAAAATCTTTACATTGAAAAATAAAAATAAAAAGATGTACAAGAGTAGTCAAAGAATGATCCTCACCATCAAATCTACATTTATACAAGAATTTAGTTGTCTTTGGAGGGATATCTATTAACGGAAAAGTTAAAACATCCTCACATATAGAAGTTAGGGAAAGAGCCATGAATTAAATGAAACAATTAAACATTGAATCTCTATAGGTTAGCTTGTCTAGGATAACTTTCGTACTAGTACATAAGAAATGACACAATGAAGGGGTACATATGGAAATAATAGATGCTATGGGTTTGATGATTCAATGAATTAATTTTCGGTAGGCCCTCCTCCTAGCTCCATTTTGTTGACATAGGTTTTATGCACCCTAGTCAACAAGGGAGAAAGGACCTAGACCATAACTCTTTAATAGCCCTAGATGTTTGGTGTGGTTGTTCTGGATATGTTTATAGGCTTAATTGGCCTTTCACCTCTTCCTCTCACAAAAAGGCAAAGACAAAGGTTAATCCTATTCTATTTCATCCTTAGTTAATCTAATCGTATACTTATGTTAGTGTACTTATTATATAAGTTAAAGAATTGTTTACAATACGATACAACCTAGTATGGCAACATATACAAAATATGTCCACAAAGGATAAAATCTAGAAAACAAAGTAACTAGCAATGATACAAAACAATGAATATGTGTATATCTACATTGAATGTTCAAATATAAATAGGTTCCTGATTCTAGAGTGCAAATGAAAGCTATCATTAATTTGTAAGTACAACTATCAATTGAACTAATACAAAATAATCCTTAATGTGGTTTAAATGCAAGATATGAAGCTACGTAAAACCAAGTTTCAAATCTATTAAACTAATAGAGATCAAACAATGTTACTTATGATGACGCTCATTAAAAATAAAACTTAAATATATAAATTCACACAAAATTTCCGACTGAAATAGAGGGAAAAAATGACTATAACAATTTTAAAAAATCAAATAATGTTTTTACTATTCATTTATGAATAAAATAAATAAATAGCATAACATAAATAAATAAAATTTCTTTCGAAACTATTATAGAGGATATATATATCAATAAAAGTAACATAAACTATAGCTTAAACCACTGGGAGAAAACCACATTAATCTAAGCTAAATCAATGCCCATATCATAATTAACCAAGTTAGGACACAAGTCAATGGAGGCAAAAGTGATCGAATTGAAACAACTGAAATTAAATTAACAAAGTAAAAAGAAAATGCAAATAGATTTACTATTTTCTTATGGAATCAAATCACATAGCAATAATATTACTATCTTCCTAACTTCCAAGAATCAAACCACATAACATACAAAAGATGATAAATAGAATGACCATAGAAAGAGAACAAATGATATAAGTTTCAACTAATTGAATAAAACTAAATCAAGTCTAACACTTAAAAAAATATAAAATATATCCATTGTCACAATAACATTACTAAGCATATTCTTATCTCATATAGCCTCTATTTTGTGTGGCATCTCTCCTGTAGATCCCCCCTTCATTTTTAAAGAAACTATGAGACTTTTATACACAAATATTTCACATTTGGGTTACACCTCGATATCCCTTGGATACAAAATTAACAAAGAATCTAAAATTCAATATCAATTTTGGATTTACATTATGAAAATGGTCGATATGTAAACTATTTTGTTGCAAGGACAATGGTGATATTTGAACCTAAACTTTGATTTATCAAGAGAAACATTTATGAACCTTGGTGTCTCCTCATCACTTTTCTTGGTCAGATATGGCACAATGACAATTGGGATTCTATCCTTCTTCCCAAAAGAAAAATCCCATTGCATTTTTCTTTCATTTCTCACCATGACAACTGAACCAAATCCTGCAAAACAAACAAACACTAAGAAAAGTGAGATTTTAACCAATGGTCTTGGTTATTGAAAAATAAAAAGTCTATATGATAAAAAGTATTATGACATGATTTTCCCTTGGCATATAGACATCAATTTGTAGAAACGACTATGATTTGCAAAATCAAACTAGAAAACTTATTTAAAACCATGTTGACCATTTCCACTTGACATTCATGAGAACAATCTCTACTGACATAATCACTGGTGAGATCTTAGGAAAATAATCTATGGCGACCCTTGAAAAATAAGTTTGTTATGATAACAAGTCCAACCATTTGGTTTGTGGATATGACAATTAGAACCAGTTATGAGATAGAGTTATCCAATTATAGGATTTGACTACATGTAGAAAGCATCAGGTGGCATATCAATATGGCATATATAAATTTTTTTATTGATATACCAACAAGTCACAAAATAACATGCTATATTTGTTGTTAAATGTAACTATTGGTGTTATCAACCCTCCTTCATGGCTTGACACAAGTATTGCGAGGATATTTTGACAATTCACGTGGCAAAATAGGTTCTTGATTTTCAACATCATTTACATTTTGTTGTGGAGTTTCATTTGTTTTGGAATTCCTAGAGTGAATGGATCAACTCACTTCATGTTGACATGGCAAAAATAGGCTAGGAATTGTGTAGGTTTGACCACTAAATGCATATGTGTAAGTTCATATATGTTTTATGCATTACACAATGTATTTGTGTGTTTGTATGCAAGAGGGTTTGCATGTCGAAGGTTGTAGTAATATGGTGATAAATGATATTTGTGCATTGATAGATTATTTGTGTGCTGCCACACATCATATAATATAATCGAGAAAACATTGTTTTAAATTTTCCAATATGCTACCTCCCAGCTATTGAGAAATCTATAGGGCAATAATTAGGATAATTTCTCTTTACTTGATAATTTCTTGTGATATATTTTTATTTTTTCTTACTTATTAGCTTATTCTCTTATTATTATGTTTGTTCTTATAATCAAACAACTACCAAAACAAGAAGAACAACAGTACACAAGAACATAGGATATAAGCTACAAGCCAAGGCCAAAACCTCTACACCTAAGAGGATGATCCAAAATGGATCCTAAAACCTTTAAGTCTTCATGTATATTAACCATCGAAAACACTATCTCAAGGGAAAAAAGTGAAAAAATGGTGGAAAACAGAGCTATTGGAGGTTCAAATGCCGCTGAACCAGAGCCATTGGATCGGACAAATCAACGGTCCAGATTGAATCGCGATCTCGCATCGCTATAACACAAAGGAGGCCTTACCGAGGGCTTGAGGATTAGCAATATGTGATTGTCGAACATGGCCAAAGGAAGGACTTACTGGGGACTGAAGACATTGTGATATGCGATCACTGATCGCGATATCGCATTGTCACATCAGAGCAATACAAAGGAGCGAGGCCTATGCAACATGCAACTTGCGATAGCGATAAAGCTGAACCTGAAAGAGTTTATAAATGCAGCACTATATAATTTGAGTTCCGATAAAATGTTTTTGTCATGTTTTTTCAATGTATTCTATGTATTTCCTTGTATTTCCATTATAAACCCAAATACAAAGGAAACCATGGCATATGGGCACTACGACTTGTGATAGCGATCAAGCATGGACCCGGTTGGGATTATGGACGTGATTGGATATTATTTGAAGTCTGATAGAAAGTGTTTTGTCAGATTTTTCTATGTTTTCTGTGTATTTCTTTGTGTAAATAGAGAAACGACTTTTTGGGATTTCACCCACGGTAGTGGTCCTTTCCGTTTGAAAAACAGGTGGCCACCATACCTTAGAGTGTTTAGAATGATTGCTAAATGCTCCAGAAGAAGATGAAGGGATAGCAATAGGGAACCAAAGAGCCTAAAGAGGGAAGGCGAACAAACAGGGCCAAGAGGCTTAAAAGCCATTCAATGGTAGCACAAAAAAGAGGGCATGGACAGACAGAGAAGGGAGCAAGGGAAAGCAGAAGACAGAGAGCAAGAGGGAGAGTCTGTGCACTCTTTTAGACTCGAGGATTTCGAGTAAATCCCTATTGTTTTATCATTGTTGTGTTGAGACTCTATTCAAGCTCACACTTGTAATCATCTGCTCTTGAATACATAATATAGAGGTTGACACTGAAAGCTTGGACCAAGATACATAGCTAGGGGGGTTTGGTGAACTCCTTAATTATTTTGCTTGTGTTGATGTGTGACTATTATGTTTTCTAAGTCCTCATTATCTATATTATTCGCAATATTTTCGATTTGTTGCACTAAGTAATATAGGCATTCCTGCACATGAGTCTGTAATACCTTAATATTGATTTAAGATCTCATTTTCAGATCAAGTTGTATCAGAGAATTTAGTTTTGTTAAGGTTAGACAAGCTTGTGCTAGATTTTGAATGCTAACTAGATTAAAGCTCAGACTAGGAGAAGGAGAACTTGTTGAGGCTAATCCAGAGATTGGAAGAGTCTATTCTCAGAGGAGAATGGTAGAAGAAGCTCCATTGGGATCAAAATCTCAGTTTATGGATAGTTTTATGGCCATGCAAGCCATGGTGGAAGAGATGTATCTGGAGTTTAAGAACGGTCGAGGTGAAAGCACTTCAACACCCAAACCAGACAAAGGAGCAGAGGAACCTTTTCTAGTTGCCCCTCCAAAAGCCAAAGGAAAAGGAGAAATGCCTTCTCCACCATCTCCTCCATCATCACCTTCATCATCCTCATCATCTTCTTCGCATAAGGCTAGCCCTGATAAGAAAAAGAAGAAAACTTCTTTGATTAAATTAGATGTGAAGTTTGATTTGCCAATTTATGATGGAGAACTGAATGCAGAAAAGATAGAAAATTGGATAAGACAGATTGATGTATATTTCAGGGTGTAGAACATTGATTCAGAAAGGAGAAAGATTCAGCTGGCTAGCCTTTGACTTGGAGGAACTATACTAGTATGGTGGGAAGGCAAGACACAAGATGATTTGCAAAAATATGGTAAAATCATTTCTACCTGGAATGACTTTGCTTCTGCTATCAAAAAGTAATTCTATCCTTTAGCTTACATGCAACAGGTAATGATGAGTTGGCAAACTCTTCATCAGTTGAAAGGTCAGAGTGTACAGAGTTATACTCAGGAATTCAGAAAGAGAGCTTTAACTCTAGGTATATCATTAGATTCACCTGAAACTTTATTGAAGTATATAGGTGGTATTCATAGCTATTTAAAGCATACTATTCTTATGTTTAATCCCACAAGCTTAGATGATGTATTAGTTCAGGAAACACATCTAGAAGCTAGAGGTAAGAATGTAAACCCAGATGTTGGGGGATCATCTAAATATTCTGTAAGCAAGAGTAAGGAAAAGAAGAAACTAAAATGGAAGGAGAGGAAAGAAAAAACTGTACAGAAGGATAAACCTTCATGCACTCATTGCAAGAAAGAAGGACACGATGAGGCACACTGTTGGCTTTTGCATCCAGAACAGAGACCTAAGAAGTTCGGTGGAAGGAAGAAAAAGAATGTTGTAGCTATTCAACCGGACTTGGGATCAGATTTAGGCGATGAAACGACAGTTACAACCACAGGTATTAAAGGTAAAGATTTTGAAGCATCCACAAGTAATTATGCACAACCTGTTGATAATGAAAATAATGAGAGAGAAATAAATGAGCTTTGTCATATTAGAGTAATTTCCAAGCACAATAATATTGGTACTTTGTTTGATATTGGATCACAAGTAAATTTGATTTCTAAAACAATTGTAAAGAAGTTGGGATTACAAACAAAACCTCATGAGAAGCCAAATCCATTAGGATGGGTGTGTGATAAAACAAAGTGACAAGTAACGAGACAATGTAAACCTAGGTTTGCTATTGGATCAACATTTGTAGATGAGGTTGAGTTAGATATAGTTCCATTGGATATATGTGGTATTGTTTTGGGAAGTCCATACTTGTATGATAGGAAAGCCATTTTCTATAGAGCTGAAAATAAGTATGAACTCACTAAATATGGAATGGAATATATTGTAAGAGCTCATAAACTCAAAGGAAATTATTCTCTCATAAACTCAGGACAGATGAAAAGAATTGTGAATTCAAGTAAGCAATTTTTACTAATGGTTCTAAAGGAAAAGGACCCTGATAAAACCAATGCATTTCAAGGTTGTGACTCTAAACAGAAAGTTGATTTAGTTAAATTTGTTTCAGAGTATGATGTTCTATTTCAAGAACCAAAAGGTCTGCCACCCAAGAGAGAAATAGTACATGATATTTGTTTACAGTAAGACGCTCCATTACCTAACATTGGAATGTATAGGTTGTTAGCTTTAGAGAATGCAAAAATAAAGAAGCAGGTACAAGAGTTACTTGATAAAGGATTTATACGACCAAGAACATCACCATGTTGATCTCCAATCATGCTAGTGAGAAAGAAAGATGGATCATGGAGAATGTGCATTGATTATAGAGCACTAAATAAAATAACGATCAAGAATTGTTATCCTCTTCATTGTATTGATGATTTATTACATCAATTGAAAGAAGTAGTTTACTTTTCTAAGTTAGACTTGCAAAGTGGCTATCATCAGGTCAGAGCTGTAGAAAAGGATGCATGGAATACTGCTTTCAAGATAAAACAAGGACTGTACGAATGGTTGGTTATGCCTTTTGGCTTAACTAATGCTCCTGCTACATTTATGAGAGTTATGAATGATGTACTCAGACTTTTTATTGATGACCTTGTAATTGTTTATTTAGATGAAATTATTGTTTTTAGTAAGACATGGGAAGACCATGTAAAGCATGTAAAGCAGACTTTAGATGTTTTAAAAAGAGAAAATCTCTATGTAAAACCGTCAAAATGTGAATTTGGAAGAACATCTTTAAATTATTTGGATCATATTGTAGGGGGTGGTGAATTGAAGATAAATCCCTCTAAGGTTGAAGTCATTGTGAATTGACATAAACCCAAATTTGCTACAGAGGTTAGGAGTTTCCTAGGAGCAGCACAACACTGGAGAAAGTTTATTGCTAACTTTCCTTTGATTGCAGCTCCATTACATGCTTTAACATGATTGAAACAAGTGTTTCAGTGGGGAGGCAAACAACAGAAAGCCTTTGACACCTTAAAAGAAAAAATCAGTATAGCACCAGTACTAGCATTGGTAGATCTTCAACATTCATTTGAGATTGAGACAGATGCCAGTGACTATGCTATGGGAGCAGTGTTGATGCAACACGAAAAACCCATATGCTATCATTCTGAGACATTTACTTCTATAGTAGTTAATTATCCCACATATGATAAAGAATTGTATGTATTAGTACAAAGTGTGAAAAAGTGGAAACATTACCTAATGGGTAAAGAAACAATCATACATACAGATCATCAACCACTTCAATATTTGCACTCACAAACTAAATTGCAGCAATCAATACATTATAGGTGGATGGGTTTTCTACAACAATTTCATCTTGTCATCAGATATAAGAAGGGCATACACAATAAGGTTGCAGACATGTTATCAAGACCAACCATAAATGCATCTACTATACTTAAGCATAACTCAGTAATGCATGAAAGTTACATTGAACAATATGCTCAAGATGTATATTTTAAATATGTATATGCAACTTTAAGTCATGGCAAGCAAGTAGAAGAATTAGATTATTATGTAAAGGACCAACCCTTATATCATAATTTGAGAAGCACATACTTCTCTTATATCAGGTCACTTTGGTATAAGTAAAATAGTTGCACAATTGCAAAGGTTCTGTTATTGGCCAACAATGCACGAGATAGTTTTATCAAAGAGTGTACTATGTGCGCTACAAGCAAGCCCAGTGATAGAAAATTAGGCTTGTACACTCCACTTCCAATTCCTTCTCATCCTTGGGAAAGTGTTTCCATGGATTTTGTTGGGGGATTGACAAAGTCTAGGAAAGGTCATGATTATTTGTATGTTGTTGTGGATAAGTTCAGTAAAATGTGTATTTTGATACCATGTAAAAAGCAGGTTATAGTTGAACAAACAACAAAGTTGTTCTTTCAGAATGTATGGGTTCATTCTGGGTTACCCACTTCTATTGTATCTGATCAAGATTCTCGATTTGTTGGGAAGTTTTGGTCAAATCTATGGGAGTTGATGGACAACAGGTTGAAGAAGGGCACAACATTTCATCCACAAATAGATGGCCAGACAGAAGTGGTCAACAGAGAAGTAATCCAGTTGCTCAGAGGCTATTGTAGGAAGCATCCCAAGATTTGGGATGAACATTTGTGTTATGTGTAGCATGCTTACAACCATGCCAAGCACTCTTCTACTCAAAGATCTCCTTTTGAGACTTGTTTTCGTTTTATACCAAAGTCTCCCTTGGATTTTGTCTTTGGTAAAGACATATCAGTTGATGGACATAGTGATGTGGACAAGGCAACCAAGTTCATTGAACAAATCCTAGAAATTCACTAGGCAGCATAGGAACAGCTGGAAAGAAGTCAAGCCAAGTACAAGGCAAGACATGACAAGCATCGAGTTGAACATAGTTTTCAAGTTGGTGATCAAGTCTAACTATACATCAACAAAGACGAAATACAAGGTGAAGGTAAGAAGCTAAAACCAATAAGGTATGGACCTTTCAAGATACTTGATAAAATTGGTGAAAAAGATTTTTGCCTTGATTTGCTAGCTTATATGCAGATCTATTCAGTCGTTAATGCAGAAAACTTGAGATTGTATGAACCTTAATTGATTGAAGATCCTGAAGAGCAAACTTAGTTTCCTTCTATTGAGGATCTATTGCCTGATTATCTCAATGAGTTACTGGAAGACACAGTTCTGGATAGGAAGGTAGGAACAATGCGTCGAGGGGATGTTGAGTACCTGAGAGTGGGACTCAAAAGTTCAAATCCAAGCAGAGCACGATGGATAGAAGTTAAAAAAGTGAGGGACTTGTATCCTCACTTGATCGATGCCTAAAAAGCCAACTTTTGGTGGTCCAAAATCTTTTTCAGTGAGAAGGCGTGATCCAAAATGGATCCTAAAACCTCTAAGTCTTCATGTATATTAACTATCAAAAACACTATCGCAAGGGAAAACAGTGAAAGAATGGCAGAAAACAGAGCTATTGGAGGTTCAAATGCCACTGCACCAGAGTCGTTCAATCAGACAGATCAACGGTCCAGATTGAATCACGATATTGCATCGCTATAACACAAAGGAGGAATTACCAAGGGCTTAAGGATTAGTGACATGCGATCACCGATCGCGTTATCGCATCGCAATATCACATCGCAACATGGCCAAAGGAAGGACTTACCGGGGACTGAAGACATTGTGATATGCGATCGCCGATCACGATATTACATCGTCGCATCGAAGCAATACAAAGGAGCGGGGCCTATGCAACATGCGACTTGCGATAGCGATAAAGTCGAACCCAAAAGGGTTTATAAATGCGACACTATATAATTTGAGTTCCGATAAAAAGTTTTTGTTGGGTTTTTTCAATGTATTCTATGTATTTCCTTATATTTCCATTATAAACCCAAATACAAAGGAAACCATGGCATATGGGCATTGCGACTTGTGATAGAAATCAAGCATGAACCTGATAGGGATTATGGACACGATTTGATATTATTTGAAGTCCGATATAAAGTGTTTTGTTAGATTTTTCTATGTTTTCTGTGTATTTCTCTATGTAAACAGAGAAATGACTTTTAGGGATTTCACTCATCGCAATGGTCCTTTCCGTTTAAAAAATAGGTGGCCACCATACCTTAGAGTGTTTAGAAATGATTGTTAAATGCTCCAGAAGGAGATGAAGGGACAGCGGCCGAGAACCAAAGAGCCTGAAGAGGGAAGGTGAATAGACAAGGTCGAGAGGCTTAAAATCCATTCAATGGAAGCACAAAAAAGAGGGCATGGACAAATAGAGAAGGGAGCAAGAGAAAGTAGAAGACGGAGAGAAAGAGGGAGAGTATGTGCACTCTTTTAGACTCGAGTATTTTGAGTAAATCCCTATTGTTTTGTCATTGTTGTGTTGAGACTCTATTTGAGCTCACACTTGCAATCATCTGCTCTTGAAGACATAATATAGAGGTCGACACTGAAAGCTTGGACCAAGACACGTAGCCAGGGGGGTCTGGTGAAATCCTTCATTATTCTGCTTGTGTTGATGTGTGACTGTTATGTTTTATAATTACTCATTGTTTATATTATTTGCAATCTTTTCGATCCGTTGCACTAAGTAATATAGGCATTCCTGCACATGAGTCTACAATACCTTAATATTGATTTAAGATCTCATTTTTAGATCAAAGGAAAAACCATAAATCTCATCTTCTTATAGATTCTTCAATTAATGAATTCCAAGACCTCTAGATCAAGACCAATATCCTTCCAATACTAAATCCAACCTCCTTGATGATGTGCTTCCTTTTTTCCAAGTCAAACTGAGTCAAATATCTTCCAGCAGCACAACTTCGACACCAACAACAAAATTTTGGCCTCTACTGTAGGTCTAAAATTTTCGGCCCTCTGAGCAGCAACAACTTCCACACATGTGAGATTATTTAGGGTTGCCAAGACTTCTTTAGCTTCGCTTGATTTTCTCCTTCTTGTAGGGCATGAGGATGACCTAATTCGACCTTCCTCCTCCTCCTTTTCCAAGTTTGAGCCTGCAACAACAAAACCCTAATCCAACAGAATAAACCCTTCTTTTATATTCACACATGTGAAGAGAGAGAGAGAGGGAGAGAAAAAAAAAATAGCCAAAACGTTAAAATTACATTCTTTGTTAAAATTACATTCTTTTAACAAAAGGTAGGGGCTTCCACCCGCTCTAAGCCCATATACCGTGTTATATATCTACTGTGTGGTCCACTTTGGCACTCTTCTTCTATACTATGTGGTCCACTTCACGCTCTGTTGCATCCTTTACTTCACATTCCGCTCTCCAAAATGCGGATTCTTCATCAAAATCTAGGCCAAGTTGGGTTGCGCCCAATAGACCCCCAACACTCACATGTGACTCATCCCGAGTCACTCAACTACTTTGGCTCTAATTTTTTATGTGATGTTGTTGTAGGCCTGGTTGAACTATTGGAGTGCTTCATTCACCTTCTTGTCCTCGTTGCATGCTTCTTCCAACAGTGCCTCTGTTACATGTCTGCAACCTTCTACACCAACATTATTTCCCTTTTTTGAAGCTTCTAAAGCTTCTCATCCACTGCCTGTGATAACTGGAGGACCTCATCCTATAGGAGTTGATCCGCTTTATCAAAATATTCTCCTCCTTCTTCAATTCCTCAATGTTCTTCTGGAGGGCCTTACTCTCATTCATTTTCACGAGCCTCTATGATATTGGTAAGGTATTTGCAGATGCCCGAATCTCTTCTAATTGTTGTTGCTTCTGCTACATTTCTTCCTATAGTTTCTGTACATTTGGATCTTCCTCCAGCGAATTCCAAATTTACAAAATTTCATCTCACAACTTCCCATAATCTGTCAATGCTACAAAAATGCTTGCCATTAGAGTCTTTAGGTCAATCTCCCTTTTATCCCCTACTTCCTATGACATAGTTGGTTGCAGCTTCATTTGCAGCTCACTAATCTACATCTCACACTTTAATTACACGTTGAAAATTTTTTCCTTATATACCTTCACTACAAGGTCGAGCTTCACGACCTTTTCTTCTACTAGCTCTTCCTCTCAGACATCAAGGTCCAAAATCTATTTACATGTGGCTTCGACCACCTCCTTGATCTTCTGGCATTCCTCTGCCATTTGATCCTTTTCTTGCATCACCTGCTCAAGATTTTTCCACAACACAACTCACTCTTTTTCCACCTATATATTTAGCTGTGATGTATGATGTTCCCTCAGCTTTAGTTCCTCGATAATCTCCATGTGAAACTTGTGTAATCTTGGCAACAACACTATTGTGATGTTAATGTCAAACTGCTTCCATTCTTTAGCCTGTTGTTGCAGTTCAGAATATTCAAACTATAAGGATCTTGCAGGTATCTTTGTTAGCCTCGTTGTAAGAGTATGCTCTATCTATTTTTTGTCCATTCCTTTCCTCTATCTGCAAGGACTGTCTTACCATTTGCACCAGTATTTTCAGTTCTATGATGCGCTCTACAACACTGGTTAAAAGAGCGTTTTAGTGATCTTCGACTCTGTTCCAAGATTTTGATATTGCTTCCTGTATCATTCCCCTGATTTGATCTAAGTCATCTTCAATAAGGACCATGATATCCTTCAGCTTATCAAGCTTCTGCTTCTTTTTCTTTGAGGCAGCTTCACCCTCTGCCTTCCTCTTTTCCATGAATATTTTTTTTGTTTCTACCTTTTCTATCTCATTGGTCTGCTCATCTCCGTCAGTAGGATCCTACTTACCCTCATCATGTTTTTATTCCTCCTTTGGCTCATGGTCATCCTACTCCTTATCTTTTCCACTGACTTCACCATGATACAAAGTGTCCACCTCTTCTCCTTCTGTGTCACTGTCTCCTATTACCTCTAGTGGGGTCATCCATTCTTTGGGCTATTACTGGATTTGCACTACAAGATCATCTTCAATCACCATATATGGCAAGGCATACCATTTCTTCTTTTCATCCTTGTGTGCATGTATGTACACCTTGTGAAAATCTGCCTTGAAATTTTCCATGGAGCTATACTTCTCATATATGCTCAACGACAGTCTGAGATGTTGGTTCACTAGCATGTGTAAATCCATGTCGTATAATACAAAAAATATTATTCTCTCTTGTAGGTGCGATGCACTAGTGGTAAACCACAGGGAAGCGTACCTCGCAACTTCACAATTTTCTATAGGAACCTGAGGGAACTGTGACTCCTCTGGTTCTCTCCATGCCAACATAGCAATAATCAATATCAATCAAGCATAGTGGAAAGTTGTACCTTTTTCCTAGACCACGTGGCATTCATCCAGGAACTCCTTGCATAGTATCTGACCCAGTTATACTAAACCCTATTGGCACACTGCATGGCTAATGACACCACTGACGTGGGAAATTCATTCGTGTAGCATTTCCTCATAACATTCTTGGCCAATATGTGTGTCATGAAGTGAAGTGCTTGGTCACTAATCGAATTTATGTTGTATCCACTCTTTCCTTTAACCAACCTGAACTTTTTCTTCATATTTTTCACTATAATATGGTCCTGATCCTTTCCAACAAACTCCTTCGTGAGGTTCCGTCCTTGGTATGGAAATATTGTGATCCTTGAGATCAACATAGGGCCTATGGGGATTTTATTCCCCAACCATAAATTTCCATCATGCACTAGCACGAGAAACTGTTTCACACACGCTATGCTCCCCACACTTATGTCGGAGTGTGACATGTTCAACATATTTAGAAATCCTGACTGTGCCAACCTATTTGCCCATTTTTTGGGCTCTAACCTCATCACTCTAATTTTTGGGTAGTGGATCTGTTTCAAATATCAGTCTGCTAGGAACTGGGGGTACTTCTTCTTGTTGTTAAAATCATAATCTGTGAACTTGAGCTATGAAAGTTTTGCTAAAACTTCTCCTTTAAAGGGTACTGCTTTTGGCAACAAGGGTGTAAATGTGCCATACTTCACATCCTTTGATTCTTTTACAGGTTTGGCATTTTATTTCCTCGACGAGATGTATGGTAGGGGTGATAAAAATAATGTGTCGCCTTCCTCCACCTGTATCTCCTCCACTTCTTTGTCATGTCTTTGACTGGCTTAGGATTTTGCTATGGTTTAGTGGGCTTCTTATCTTGCTTCTTCTTGCTTATCACTTCCTTATTTGGGTTCTTTCTCAGGGATCTCCTCTATTTCTATGGTGATGGTGTTGTAGTGGCCTCTACTACAGGTGTTGCTACTATGGGCATCTAAGTTGATGTTGCAGGCATACCAGTGGTTGTTGCGGTTACTACTTCCATGATTCCTTCTATGCATCTTTCGTTGAATATACACACAAATTCTTCAGTTGACAAAATGTCCATGAAGAAATTCTCTTCAATTTCTTCACACTATGAACACTCAAGCTCTCAATTTAGAAAAGTTCTTAATCTAGGAGGGATGCATCTTATTTGTAATCATTTCTAAAATTCGAACCCCATCATTAGATTTGATTTTATCCAGATTGCATTCAAATTTACTAATTAATTGCATATCAATCCTTAGATCTTGCTAATATGTCCTCAGAAATGCAACTTTCTGTGTATTTTTCCCCTTTAATGATCATATTTCTATTTTTCGGCAAACTTCGTCACATTCCACACTGTCGCACACATCTCGTCTTATGTCATGGCTCCCATGAAATTCAACATACTCTAGACTATAGTGAAGTAACTTCCTACGTCGAAGCTCTCTGCAGTGTAGTTTATAGTGTAGTTCCCACTTTCAACTGCATGTGGCACTAAGACTTTTCTTCTTTCTTCCTCACGGAAAAGTTGTAGGGAAAGGGTTGTCCATGTACAACTTCAATCTACTACCATTTAATCTTCCTTGAATCAACTCTCCATTTAACTTTTCTAACTGAATTGTGCTTCCACCAGTAATATACTTGATAACATATGGGCCTAACTAATGCATTTTGAATTTTCCTAGGAACTTCACAAACTTATTTTATAGAGGAGAGCAAGGTCTCCTACCTGGAACTTATTTTGCTTAATTTACCTATCATGCCAGGCCTTTTCTCTTTCTTTTTGTACTTGCTAATGGAATCCTACTATAAATTTGTCTTCTTCCAAAGCAATAAATCGTGACATTCTTTCCTTCATTATGTCAAGGTATTTCATATTTGCAAAAGCTACAATCCTTAAGCTAGGCACAATTTATTCCATGGGCATCATAGCTTCTTTCCCATAAACCAACCTAAAGGGTGTCTGACCTATCAACAGCTTTCATGTAGTTCTATAAGCCCATAATACTCTTGGAATCCTAAGGTCCCAACCATCTTGGTTTACATTTCATACCTTAGTCGTATTCTCCAAAATATCGTTAAATTCTTCCACTATTCCATTGGCCTAAGGGTGATAATGAGTACTATTTTGGTGATAAACTTGAAATTCCTCAGTCAATGCTTCAATAGTTTTTTTCAGAAAATGTGAGCCTTAGTCACTCATTAAGATCTTTGGACACCCAAATCTAGACAATATGTATTCAAAAATGAAATTCACATAAGTCTCTGCGCTGCAATCCCTTATTGGTTGTGCTTCGACCCATCTTGTCAAATCATCAGTTGCAGTAATTATGTACCTTGCACCAGTCCTATTTTTAGGTTGATTGATAGGTCCAACAAAATCAATAGCCCATTTATCAAAATCTTGTAATGTAACTTATGGTACCAGTGGCATCTCATCCCTTCTTCATGGCTTTGTTGTTCTTTGACATACATCACAAGCTCTGCAATACACCTTTGCATATATCTGTAATGTAGGCCACCACAATCCTGCTCTCAAAATATTCTACGCAGTATCTTTTCCTACATAATGTCCACTAGTTGTGCCCTCATGAGCCTCTGTTAGAATGATTTTCCTTTCATGTTCAGGAACATACCTGTGCAGTATCTCATATGGTCCCATCTTATACAAGTGTCATGCTATCAATGTAAAATCAGTTGCCTTCGCCACTAATTCTTTCTTCTGCTTTGTAGTATATTCTGAAGGAGCCATTCATGTGTTCAAAAACTGAATAACGTCTGCAAAATGATCATCTGCAACTTTGATTGCAAATAACTACACATTAGGGAGATTATCTTCTATGTTGGTTGGTTCTTCACTTGTTTCCAATCGTGAAAAATGGTCAGGTCCTGCATTCAGTCTTCCTGGCTTAATAATAATTCCAAAGTCATGTTCTTGGAACAACATTAATCATTTGCGAATCTTCCCTCCTAAAACAGGATTATTAACCAAATACTTTAATGCAGAATGATCTATAAACATCTTAAAATGTGATCCCAAAAAATAATGTCTAAACTTCTACAAGGCATATACCATTTCCAATCCTTCCCTTTCTGTGGTTTTGTAATTCTTCTCTACCTTAGATAGTTTCCTACTAGCAAAAGTTATATGATGATCAATTTCTCCTATACCAAGTTGTGCTAGTACCACTCCTAAATCTATAAAAGATGCATCCATGTGGACATAAAATTCCTTATTCCAATTAGGGAATACTAGTATAGGAGCAACTACCATCAGGGAAAATTTTAAGGATGAATTTTTTTCTTAAAGTTTAGAAACCTTGGCAAATATCACAAGTCCATAATAGGGAATCTCTAAAATGTTTGGTGATAGCTTTATAAAAATATTCAAACTTATAATAATTTAATATAGCCTATATATAAAATTTTGGCAATTTTTAAAGAAAAATAATTTTATACTATAAAATTTGGGCGAATCATCTTTTAGAAAAAATGGAAATTAGCTAATCCTTTTTTTGGAAAAAGCGTGGAAAATTAGCCCACTTGTGAATATTAGCCCCTAAAATTTTCCCTGCTACCATCTTTTCCTTCAATATGTCAAGGCTCTTTGACATTCTTCATCCCATTTAAAAATGACATATTTCTTCAACAATTTTTCCATAGGTGCAGTAATATGAGCATGTCCTTTGATAAAATTTATGTAATATCCTCTATGTCCCAATGTAGTGCGAAGTTGTCTTACTATCTTTTGTGGAGGTAAGTTCACAATGATAGCAATTTTTGTGGGGTCCACCATCAATATTTGCTTGCAAACAATATGTCCCAACAATATACCAAAAGGTACACAAAATATGCACTTCTTTAAGCTCAAGGAGATCTGATATTGTTTACGTGTATCAAGCATAAGTCTTAAACTTCCAATATGTTTACTTAACAACCCAAATATTGTCCAATCATCAAATTATACCTCTAGAAACTTGTGGATATATTATTTGAAAGCTGCTACCACCACTCTTGAAAATAAAACAAGGTAATTCTTCAATCCAAAAGGCATCACTGTGTATTGATATGAACCCCATTCTGTAGCAAAGGTGGTCTTATGCTGATCTTTAGGTGCAATTCTAATATGATGATATCCTGAAAATCCATTTGTAAATGAATAAACTTCCTGACTTCGTACATTGTCTAATACTTCATCTTTGAAAGGAGTAGGGAAAGGATCATGTAAGCATGAATCATTTAACTTCCTCAAATTAGCACAGATCCTGATTTTTCCCTGAGTTTTCTTTTCTTGTACCACCATAGGACTTTCCCATTCTGATTCTTCCACAGGTTCAATAACTCCTGCTGCTATCATATTATCCAAATCAACTTTTACTTTCTCCTTATATTTTGGATTTTAAGATGTAAGGTCTTTGCTTGACTAGTTTCGCATCAGCCTTAAGGGGGATCTTCATAACTATTAAATCTCCTAATATACCCTTAATTTCTGAAAACTTAGTGGTAAATAGCTCCTAATATTCATGAAGCAATTCTGTCACTTTATTGATTGCTTCTTCCTCCAAATAATCTCCTATAGTTGCAGATTTTGGTTCCTCCTCTGATCCTATATTTACCTTCTTTGTCTTTACTAGCTTTGTTATATCTGGTATCTCTAGCTTAGGTCCATTTACTTCGCGGTGCCCTTCTAATTCTTCTATGTTAAATTTGTGAGGATCCTCTTCTTCTTGTGAAATAAAGTTGTAGAATTCTAGTGCATGTTCTATTTGCGCAACCCAATTAGGTTCTTGCCATGTTGTTGGAGCTGAATTCTCAAAGATCTTCTTCTTAACTATTTGAAGGGTTGAATCTATATATGGACAATCATCTTCAAAGCTAAATGTGAATATAAACCCATCAACCATATCTTCCCAGCTCACAGTACCATGTCGAAGCTCTGTTTCCAAGTACCAATTTTGAGGAATTGTCTCCAATGTATGAATGAACCTATGTACCCATTCTTGTTGTGGAATCTCCTTCCATGTTGTAGTACATAACTAGGTATTCTCCCTGGGACTGTTTTCACCATCATATTTTAACGCCATATCTGTGTTTATTTGACCAAATCTTATCCACATCAACCTTTGAATTCCTGCCAATCTCCTATATTCCTATTATGTGTACCCCACCATCTAGCATGAGTGTCTTTTAGGGCTATATCCAAAGCTAACAATCTTTGAATTTATGGAACCTGTTCCTCATATTCATCAAGAATATTCACATCACCCAAGCCAACATAAGAAGTCAAATTACAAATTTCAAATGTGATGCAACGATCTAATTTAGTAACTCTTGCACAACGCCTTGTAGATACTTCATGTAGCCTATTCTACCAATTCTCCAATTCTTCTTTTGATTCTGATTAACAAGAACTATCATGCTCCCAAGTTATCTTTTCATATGTAGTAGGGTTAAAAAAATCTTATTCATTTGTTGTCAATTGATAAATATTATCAATATCAGTTGCATAGTACTCTTCTCTAACTCGCTTTGTATTCCTTACTCCTTCTGATGGATCCAAGGGAAAAATTACCATCATATTATTCCCTTTGAATGCCATTTGTCTCTTCTTTAGATTAATTATAGCCATGCTATCGCATACCCAATCAAGTCCAAGAAATGCAGGATAGGAGTTACTATCATCCACAATTTCTATTAATTAAAAGTTAGCAGTAGTTCAAACTCCTTCAATGTCAACTGTTACACCTGATAGTATTCTTAAGGGGAAGATCTTCTACTGATTTTCCATCCTTAGCTGAATAGGTGACCATTGTAGCTTTGTCTTACCCATTAACTCCCATGTATGCTTCGTTACAACATTAGCTTCAGATCTTAGATCTAAAATAACATGATCCATCTAATAGTCTCCTATCTGTGCACTAAGCCTCATTTCTCTACCTGTTCTCTTCTGCTGATGCAAATTGTTAACTGCACGCAACTCTCTTTGCATATTTCTTAAGATGCACATGAATCTGTCCATTCCTGAAGTCCTTCTACAACCTTTTGATCTCTTAATAACTTCATACAAGTTTATAGAAAAGACTTTAAAATACCTTCTTGGTTCATTGACTCCTAATCTTGTGTCAAAGCTTGGTTTTGTGTCGAAGTTGATGCCATGTCACAGTTACTTTTCTATTTCGGTTGTGCACTAGATGTCAAAGCTCCAATATCCATAAAGCTTCATTTGGCTTACATAAACACTTCTTTTTCCTTCTAAATATCAAATACAATAGCTTTTTTCAATAGAATTTATAAACCATGTGGTTTAAGATTCCTTCTTTTCATTTACTTTGTCATCACCAGTCGTAGCTCCACTTCTAGTAACAATATTGATTCGAGGATCATCGGTTCTTCTTTTGGCAGTAATCATCTAGATATTTTGTGTCTACTATTGGTTTCTCTTTTCTTACATTTTTTCCATAAGTACCAAACATTGTTCAATTACATGATCAAAATATCTACAATACTTACATGTCGTAGTGGGATTATGACAATCTCTCGCACAATGTCCTAGATGGCTGCAATTAGAGAAAATATTTTTTCCACGCCCTCGACTAGCTCTGCATCTCGTTCTCTTCCTTAATAACCTCCTCAACCATTTTGTTGTCCATTGTCCTCATGTCCATGCTATTCCTCTCACATTTTATAAGTGTCATCACCGCACTCCATCATTATTTCATAAGCTCGACAATGGTTCTCATCACGTCCCACTGATTTAAAAAACTTGCAATATAATTTCCTGGGATTTTGCACATATTTTTGCAACAAATAAAAATCTTCTGAGTGATGTTCTCCCCTAGTTTTGCATATCTCACACCATAGGATGGATCCAATATTCAAAGGATTTGATGCTCCACTAGCCATGTAATTTCTAAAGAGAGGGCATGTTCTTTAGAATGGCCTTCTGATTTGAACTTCGTACACCCCACTTCTTCTTTGACTTCTTTACTTTTCTTCATATCTTGTAACTACAGAGTCAAATTTTCCAGCTGACTCTGAATTTGCTGCATACTTGCATTGGTATCTCCTATAGTTGAAGCTTCTAATTTCATCGCCATCTCTAGAGCTTCAACTTGAGTTTCTATCTTGTGTTGCATCAAAGGAAATCTTATATGCATCAGCAATGTAGCTATGAACCATTCCTTATGTTGCTGTGAAGCTATGTCAAATATTATCTAATCCAATAATACCTTGAATCTCTGGTCAAATTCCCAAACAGACTTAGTAGGCCTTTGTTTGATTTCTTTTAACTCTTTGATACACTATGATTCAAACTTTAGTTTCTTGAATTCTTTTACTAGTGTTATTTTAATGTCTACGAATGATATGATATGATTTCTTGAATACTCCATGTACCAAATTAACGCTCTATGTTGAACCTTCTTTATATTTTCATCATGGACCTGCTTCATTATCCATACTGCTTCGCATAAAAACCATAACTGTTCTAGATCCTTCGATCGAGTTCCTTTAAAAAAAGGTAGCTAATATCATCAGCCATATTTGTTCACAGAGGGGGAGGGAGAGGGGGAGATGGAGGGGTAGGGAGATGAAGTGTAGGGGGATGGGGAAAACCAAAATTACCTGATTATTACTAGATTATGTCTTTAGAAAACTTTCAAGCTGAAACAGTGAATACTACAGAGTTACCTCAGGGCTTTTAGGGAGGCTTTCTTCACTTTCAGATTCACTTAAAAGAGGGCTATATTCAGTTTCTATGAAAGTCTTTGGATCTTGGCCACAAGATCTCTTTCTAGTGTCTATTCTATATCTTTTTCCACTTTGCATTGTTCTAGTCTCTTCTTCAAATCTTATCCCAAACATAAGTAAACTAATAATCCGACTGCATTCGTAAAACTCCATTTTCACCCAAAAGCATCTTAATCTAGAGTTTCAGAGATCTCAAGTACTTACCTCGCGGTCCTTTGAAAAATTGTCATTCTACTTCACTGTAGGACACAGTAAACTCTACCACGAACTCAGTAATGAATCCTGCTAAGATGTTATGAATCCAAAATCAACAACTCTTGAAATCCTATTGTCAATGTCCTTGATTTGTTGTATCAGTTCAGGGGTCCACTCCTTAGGTTCATCTCCTTTAAAACAATCTTTTATTTCGATCAACCTTGATATCCACTCGTACAACTCCATATAAAATGAACCAAAGAAATTTCATATTGATCTTCAAAAATATACCTTTGTAACCACCTTTCAAATGACAGAAAACGACTTCTATTCTTCTAATTTGCAAATTATCATTCCTTATGTTCTACCCAATCTTGAATTTCTTTCTTTGACAGATGCCACATAAACATATCTCTCAAACATATCCTGGTCCTGATAATGGAACCATTTGTTGGCTTTTGGTTGGGCTGACCCGGTTCAATTCTTTACTGCACATGAACAAAACCCTCAATCGCTAGCCCTTTTAGCAATGACCTACAAGACGATCATTGTCTTACCCGAAGTGACTATGGGAGGATGCAAAAAAAAGTTTATGTAGCCTTGAGGGATGATGTGTTGTGGAATTTTTATGTTTTTTGATACTTAACATGCATAGATTACTTTGCATTCATACATTACTTCACCAGATTACATTCATCACTTACAACATATCATATTAACCCTTAATCATTACTGTGCTATAATAAAATCCATCTGCAATAAAACTACTATGCTACAACAAATAATAAGGAAAGATACACATGAAGAAACATGTTTTACTGTGGCTCATCCCAATGTGGGACTATGTCCACAAGAAATGTTGCTTATAATAAATAATTTGTACAACAAACATGTATTGGCCTACAAACTCAAGTGCAAAAATTCTGTACACTCAACTACAAAGTTAGGCCTCTTGCACTCAGCTGCAGAGCCTCACCTTCCTTCCAAAGTACAGATCAACAAGATACAACCATAACAACTATCTGGATCATAAGATGATATGATGATTCTTCTCTTTATTATTTCACCCTGTTATATACTATTACATCGAGGGCCCATCCTTACAATACCACAGTCCATATACCATTGATTTCCCTAATACAAGCTACTATGGTTCAAAAACCACTCATCATATACAAATTTACATTCTTTTAACAAATGGGAGGGGATTCGACCCGCTCCGAGCCCATATACTATGCAGTATATCTACTGCACGATCCACCTTGGCACTCTGCTTCTCTACTATACGGTCCACTTCTCTCTATGCTACATCCTTTACCTCACACTATGCTCTCCAAAATTTGGAGTCTTCATCAAAAAATAGACCAAGTTGGGCTACACCCAACACTTGGTTTTTGTTTTTATGGCATCATTATGTAGATTAATTGATGTTCTCTTTAAATTGTCCATGTGTATTTAGTTATGTATTGATATTTTTGTGAGTGGTATCTCCCAATAGGAGAGTTGGGGATGTTACAATTCAAGAAATATATGGGCGAGCATCATTCAACCTAGTCAAATCACTTTCTCTTCGCTAGTGATGATGGTAATAAAGAAGGATGGTTTATGGTGTATGTGTCTAGAATACAAATATATTTACAAAATGACAATCAAACATAATTTTCCTATTTTTGTGATTGATGAATTATTATTTGAATTGCATGGAGCGATTTTCTTTACTAATTTGGAGCTTCATTTTGGATATCACTAAATAAAAAGGAGAAAATAATGCATTCCCAAAATATCCTTTAGAATATATGAATGTCATTATGAGTTTTTCGTTATGCCACCTGGACTTGTAGATGCATGTTCAACATTTCAAAACTTAATGAATGATATTTTCAAACTTTTCCTTAGAAAATTTACACTAGTATTTTTTTATGACATACTAATCTACAACAAATGTTGGGAAGAGCATGTACAACATTTTGACATAGTTTTGACACTATTGGAAGAGAAAAATCTATAGGCAAAGTCTTCCAAGTGTGCCTTTAGGGTTCAATAAGTGGGTACATATTGTATCACATGATGGTGTCAAGGTGGTTCCTAACGAAATCAAATCTATGAGGGAATGACCATTTGTAACATCCCCTAGTTGTTTTTCTATGTAAAAAATAAGACCAAGGTCATGGGACATGTATTCCCATTTGAATTTTGGGAAAAACATGGTGATGGGTATCACTAATGATTATTTAATGGCTATGGAAATTGGAAAATGCATTGGCAAAGGAAAGGTGGAAATAATTGACATTTTATTTATGAAATAGAGGAAAATAGGAAAAAATAAAGGTGAAGAGACACATATTTGCATGAGAGAGAAATTGAAGGAAAAATGAAGGAAAATTAAGAAAATAAGGCCTCAATGAACTCTCTTTCATTATCTCATTCTATCATACTCTTGCAAACTTATAGAATTATTGTAACATGCTTGGAGCACTCTAGTATTCACTTGGATTTGGAGAAAGAAGGAAAAGGAAAGCAGTAAAGCGCAAGGAAACAGTTGGATCAACAACTACAACTAGATTGCTTTGTAGGTAGCTAGTTGCATGTATGATTTCCTTGTTGATTTTTGGATGCATAGTATATGCAAGTGATTCTTGGGCTATGTGTTTCCATCAACATGGAGATTTTCTTGGGTTGATAGTGGTTTTAGCCTTGCTTTTCCATTTCTTGGATAGCCATGGTGTTATGGGTTTTTCCACTTGATTGTTTTTTTTATTGGTGCTCATGTTCCTTATGGTTATGGGTTGGAACAAACACTTTAGAAGCCCTAGAACAACTTGGGTTGAGTCACTAGTCCTGGATCCTACGTTGGGACAAATTCTTTGGATCCCTTGGTAGGTTGAGCTACTAGTCCCTGGAGCCAAGTTGGACAAACACTCTAGAGCCCTAGAAAGTTGTGGGTTGAGTTACCAATTCTTGGAGTCCTAGAAAACCTATGTAGAGACTAATCTGGTTGATGTTTATGATGTTGAACCGTAGAGGTGGAATCATTATGGTTGAGGGTTGAGGTGGTCTTTCCTTCGGAAGCCCTAATTTTGTTTGTCTTCATTTATTCCATAAGATCACACATTCATGCTTGGAATAGGGCACGAGGCTAAAAGAGAGATTTAGTTCAACCCAATCTATAGTCGAATGGTATGTGGAAGTCCTTGACTTTGTTGGTATTTTCATATGTCAATAAAATATATTCTTCTATTGTGATTCATGTATATTTGTAGTGATTATGTTAGTGATATTATGGCTAAGTTTTCAGGGTTTCTACATTGTTTATTTTTTTGTTATATGTTGGTTATATGATGTGTATTATCTATGGCTCTTGTCAGGAATCATGTAGCTATTGATTGGTTGATGAATGTATGGAATAATAAATGTCGTTGCAACTATGTGGATATGGCATAGAGCCTTGTTAGTGATTCTCAGATGAATCTTAGAATAATATGATCAGATATGCATTCATGACATGTAGCTTACATGTTTTCCATGTGTTTTATGAAATGTCTATTATGGACTAGGTATGTCCTAGATTAGTTCTTGTTTAAGTTTTGTATGAAAATATTTTTCATTATCTCATTTATCATTATGAGAAGTTATAGGTAGTTTTGGATAGTGGTCAGGAGGTTGGCCTAGAAAAGTGGCTCTGATC